>JAYMTF010002116.1:0-19579 GCA_036897485.1 Pelargonium nanum | reverse complement strand
ATTGCATGAGTTTTCATATTTCTTATTCTTAATGCTTGCAATTGTTTATGTGACAAACTTAATTGTATGATCTCAGTGCATCGTACTAACTCTGGCGAGAGCTACATGTGTGTATAGATATCTGAAGCTAGGTGTGTTGTAGGGTAGTAGCATGCCCTATGAACCCTTTTGCTAATTTGATTGTTGCCCTATTGTAGTAATATGCTTTAGGGATCAATATGATTAAGTTGTAGTCAAATCTTTGGCGAGAATCTACATACCTAAGATAACCGGGTAATTCATATCATTAAATTAACTCAACTTAATTAGGTCATCCAAAGCTTAGTAGCAATTCACACCCTGAGTATCTTTGATCATATTTCTCTTAACTGCCATTGTCGTTTTTATTTTGTCTTACTTGTCCATTTAAATTTCAAGTTCTTAATACACAAAACCCCATTGTTACGCTCACGGCAAGTATACCGTTTGCACAAGTAATATAGGACTTTCGCAAGTCCGGGTATCGAATCCTCAAGGACTCGGTCGGAACTTTAGAAGTATAAAATACCAATTGACTTGGAAAGTAAAATAAAGCAATAAGAAATCAAAGTGTGTGGTATGAATTACGATTACTTGACAGTAAAGTAAATAGCAATAATTAAAACTATAAACGAAATAGCAAGTTTGAATACGATAATGATGACACTTAGGATGTAAATTGCTACTATGCTTTGGATGATGTTCTAATTCACTTGGTTAACTGGCATATGAACTACCCGGCTATCTTAGGTATGTAGATTCTCGCCAGAGAGTTGCCTACAACTTAATCGGATTGATCCCTAAAGCATATTACTACAATAGGGCAACAATCAAATTAGTAAAGGGTTCAACCTTAAGTAACACTAGGATTTATAGGGAATGTTACTACCCTACAACACACCTAGATTCAGAATTCTGACACAACATAACGCACTCGCCAAAGATATGATTATGTAAATACATCATGCAACCGAATTTGTCAAAAACCATCACAAGCATTAAGAACACGAAATCTGAAAATCAATATACTCAATTAACCAAAGTAAACTGTCAAATCATCCTAACAAGCAATCCACACTCCAAGATTGGGGATTTAGTTACTCATGATCAATGAAGAACAAAAGCCATCTAGATTAATGTTAATAATCATCAACATCAATCCAAAATCTCAAAAACTATCACCAAAAACCTTACAAAGTTCAAAACCTACGAAGCACGCTAGTTTCTCTCTTCTCTGGTCGTACTCCTTGTTGTCGTCGTTTCCCGTATGTGTTAGAATAAATTGTGATCTTCCAAAAGTAGCTGAAATAGGTTAAAACTCGAATTTTGTGTAACTGCTAGAATTGCCACGGCAATTATAAGAATTGTTGCGGAATTTTGCTTTAATGACAGTTGCCTTGGCAACTCTAAGGCCAATTTGAGTATGAAAGTGTCTTCTTTTCCAGCTTTGGTCAATTCCAATCAACGGATAATTGTTGCATCAGTTATAAGAATTGCCTCAGCAATTCTGGCAATGTCTACCCTTTTGCTCCAAAAGTAGCTCCCTTCCATGCTATATATGATTCGGTTTCCTGAAATTCACAACACTAAAATACAACCCACATCATATATGTCACAGATAAACTCATAACCTCATGAACTAAGCGGAACAAGACCGAAAACAAGCCAAAAGTGCCTCAAAATCAATAATTAATCCATATCATAACACTTAAACAAAAGTACGATGAAACATGATAAAATAATTATGGATACAGGTGAAAATGCTCTAGAATAGCATGAATTTAGGATGAGAATCTCTTATAAAATACGAGATATCAATTTCGACCAAAAAAAATAGTGAAATCACTTAGAGTTCTCAAACACTTTTTTTGGCTCAAATCCAGCATTTCAAATGTAATAACAGTTCCAAACACACCATTATTTTGTTTGGCCCACTAAAAATTTAAACGTTAACCGACTATTCACCGAATAAAAACTGATGCAAATCATGGCACCTAGTAGTCGGGCCAGGGTGCAAAAATTGGTTCGAGCCAATATTTATTGGGTTGGGTCGGTAACGGCCGTGCACAATAGTCACTTTAAAAGGGACAACTATATATGTTGATCGATTATTTATAGATCACCTGATAGATACTTGTATTAAAATAAAGTGAGCCTAGATTGCTAGATATATAGCTACTTTGGGTATCTAATATTAAAAGCACAGTGGCGAGCAACCTTCACGTGCCAACTCTGGAAGTGTTCAAGCATTACTCAGATATTCCTACCTAATTACTGTATGTTTTCACTCCACATGATCATCTCCCCAATATTTCCATATTGTTTGTTAATTGTATAATATATTCTCAAACATATTAATTTCGCTTAGATTTAGATCTTGCCATTTCACATTTGGAATAGTTGTGAAAGGAAACCCACAGTGCGCACACATATATCGGGCGAGCATGTGTTCAAAAACCTACATCGGGCGTGAATTGACTCACACACACATATATCGTGTGTCTCTAGAAATCTACATCAAGCGTGTGTCCAAAAATCTAAATCGAATGTGAAAGTATGAATGTACTATAGGATCGACTCCAAACCACACTTCTCTGCTGAGTGTTATAAGAGATAAAAGTATGATAATCTCACTCTTCTTATCAAAAAAAGATATTTATACTTACAATTATTCTCGTCACATATCGTCGTGTGGTTGGTTGTTTGTTATGTTGAGTACGCAGTTTTATTTTTTGGGCGTGTTGACTACAAGCATCATATCAGTTTTAAAGCTCTTGTGTACCCTTCGAACATCATAAGAATGAGTGGAGCCCCGGCCCACGAGCTTCTACTATTTCTGGTAGCGTCTTAGTCTTCAAGTAGAGTGAGACATAGTTATAGTGGCCCGATGAGACGGCAATCTTGAAGGTAAATCGGAGAGGCAGAGAATTTGGTGGTAATCGAATGAGGTGAGGACCTTAGCGGTGATTGTAATACACAGTCATATATAACAAAATTCAAAGGTTATAAACTAATTTCTTATAATAAGAAGTGGAAACCTCTATTAAATCACAATTTTGTATAGAAAAGAATATATAGTATAGAGATGAAGCAAAGATGGCTGAACAGATGGCATGCATGTTTGGGTCGCAAGATAGGGTTAGTAACACCTGTCATGCATACAATATAAAACTAAATACATATGAACATAATGATGACCAACAGGACATGTACTGTACACTACTCCTTTTTGATGATTCACCCTTCAGGGGTATATTTTATACGTGTGCACACTTGCACGTTACAGTAAAAAAAAATAGAACAAGAAGATGTCATTGTGTATACTAGAAATTTTATTTCCCGCGGTAACACATTCAATCACACAAACTCATATTTTGTCACCAAAAGTCAGTTATTATTGTCAGTAAAAACGTTGCCACGAAAAGTCTACAAATGCACGACATAAAATGATTTGTCACAGAAGCATAACTTTGTACGACATAAACTTTGTCGCCAAAAACATAAAAATCCAATAAATTTTTTACAATTATCGAGTTTTATTTATGTTAATCCAGTAATCATTATTTCTAAACTAAACTCCTTATATATATTTATCAACTTATTTTTCGCTGTTACTAAAAACAAGAATTTTTGTAGTAGGAAAAAAATGAAAGCAGTAAAATTTGAATGGACAGATAGAATCAAAGATTTAGATTTCACATTTGGGCAACCATGGTAAAAGGGAGGGTGAGAGAAAGGTTGTTGCATGCAAAGGTTGGTTGATAGTAGGTCAAAAGTCATATCAAAATCATCCAAACAAAGTGAAGAAAAGGTTAAGCTTGGGTTGGCCATTATCATTTTTTTTATTACATTACCGATAGACAAAAACCATTTCTTTTTACTTTTTTATTTTTATCTTATTTTTTTACTATAATAAAATAATACTATAATAAGAGGAGATTGAGGACCATGTGTTTTACCCACTTTGATTCCTTTGTTGACGGTCAAACTTACAGAGAGGTTTTGCAACCTTCGAGAACCACATTTTTATCTTTATACAATTACCATATCTCTCTCTCTTTTCTGCCCTATTAATTATATTAATCCACTATTGTTTCTTTCCAATTTTATTACTACTATATCCTTCACTCTATATATACTACGAATATATCATCGATGTACACTTACCATATTATGGGTAAACTCTCTCCTTTTAACTCAAAATATCCCCTACCTCCATATTGTTGGCAAGGAGGTTCGAACCCGAGACCTCAAAAGAAATTCAAAGCGCTAAAATCGTTTGGTCTAATAAACCTTGATTTTATTTGTTAAGGGATATAAACTAACTTGTTAATTATAGTAATATTATATATAGGCAGTTCAAACGTAACCAATGTACTAAAAATTGAAACATGATACTCAATTTGAGACAGAAAAATTACTTTTTATAAGCAATACATACAAACACAAAAAAGTTATGATAAAATAGTAACAAACACCAAGTATGGTCTCATACTTCGTTTTGGAGCATGCAACATCTTAATGAAGGAAAAACATATGTATACAAAATAAATGCAAAAATATGTGTTCGAAGGAAGATTTCATTATTGAGAGCTATAGTTACTTTCAATTAAACACAAAACTTTTGGGCATTTGTTCATGCATTCATATACTCTCATTTTTCAATATTAGTTCACACTATATTTTTTTTGTGTTATTAGAAGAAGTTACCAATTCTCCTTGTTACAATCTCTCATGATTAGGAGGGACTTGGTGATGATTTCCCAAGAAAAAGTTTTAGCATGAGCACGAAGATACTTGAGGAAATGAAATGTCTTAGCTAACATTGAAAACATACAATTTTCAAGAGACTAGGTCATAATTCAAATGTCACATATCGAAGTAGAAGGTTTGAATGTTGTTGGATGTTGTAAAGGATGGACCGTGAGAAAGTGGCATAGTTACTCTTGTTGTGTAAGTACTTGACTAAAAATAGTTGAGAATATAATATTATTAAAACAACGATACACTTGTTGTTGGCAATTGTTAAATTGGACAAGGACTTATGCGACTCTATGCACTATCTTTGTAAGTGCATAATCGTTAGTCGATCAGTACAAAATTCTTTTGATATCGAATGCGTAAAATCTTATTTTGGAACACTTGTGACATTGTATTAGTCACTTACATATTTATTAAAAATGTATCACCACACAAAAAGTAATTTTTTTTTCCTTTAGATGAACAATCATGGGAGGAAGCAAACCTCACATCTAACCCTCTCACCCTACTTTTGTCATGTATTCATCTTGAATTAATGGAGCATATAGTAAATAAAATACTAGTACTAGGAAGGGCTAGAAGATTGAAAATGATAATAAAATGGTTGTGGGAGTGGGAGATAAAGATTTTCTCTCCATCCAAATTGTCTGTTCAAGTGTAAAAATTTGAAAATGAGGTAGCCGGAAGACAAGGATTAGTGTCTTCAAATAAGGGTGCAAGAAGCAAACCCATCTCAATCCACTTGTAGTAGTAGTACTATAATCTATTCATTAAATTAAACTATTTTTAGTCTCTACCTGTAAGAGGGAACAATTTAGGATTCTTCTCTTTTCAATAGTAACATAAAATAAGAAAGTGATAAAAAATAGTGTTCCTTGTGCATGCAGCTGCACCCACTGCATGAATTATTGCACTGCACAACACAGAGGAGAGAGAGAGAGTTAGAGAGAGAGAGAACTCCCGTTTTTGGCGGGGGAGGAGCTGATTTGGACAAGAAGAGCCATGTTGGATTATTGATGGAATGTGAAAAAGTTATGGGTTCAATTTCAGTAGGTGATCATGCAATGAGGTCATGTGGTTTTGTATAGCTATTCCTATACTTATAGCAGATACTACTATGTATATAGCTCATGCTCTCACTGACATGATATGACTTGTGTCCAACCAGCCTTCCATGGATCAATTAATGCATGGGTGGTATGGTGTGGTGTGGTGGTGTGGTGGGGGAGAGAGATGTGAAGGCCTCTATCTATGTGAGAGTTTTTTGTCACACCTTCTTGTCAGAATTTCTGCAAATCATCTTCCCCTTCTAATCAGTGTGTTATCCTTTTTGCTTTTGTCATTGGAATTGATACTACTCTTTCAAAAAAGATTAGCCCCTCTACACTAGTTTATACTCTAAATGGCATAAAGCATATTCACTGCAGTACGTATGATCCGCTTCTTTTGACTCGATCAAATAAACACACTATATTGTCTTTTCTTTTATAATTTCTCAGATCTCGATAGTGAATTCGTGACATATACGAGGTAACACACTGTTAACAAATACTCCAAACATGTTTTCAAAACATCACTTTAAGCGTGAGAGTAAGTTTTGTCTGAAAATCACAAAAAGCTATAGAGTGTTTCTAGAGAGAGAAAGTAGTTGAGAGCAATTGGTGACTCAAATATGAATCACTTCCTTACCCAAGAAAAGGTTAAAATACTAGCAAAATTCATCTGCAACGTGTTGATGCGCAGTTGGTTGTTGACAATGTGGGGTCCACTTGTGGGATGAGCTTTAGCTTTTCAGGCACCCCGTTCGCAGGCACTTGGCGAGTTCATTGGTTCTTGATCGTTCGCCCTTCGAGCATCGGCGAAAAGATCGAAACTTCTAGGAGTCTCTACCGCTTTAAGTAGAGTCCTAGCGTTTAGCTGAAAGAAAATGCCTTGGGAGAATCCCGTGAGGCGGGGAGCTTAAAGGCGTTTCGACGAGTCAACTCAAATATCTCTCGAGGAAGGCAAGTGTTGTGGCCTTCCTTGGGGTCTTGGTGTTCTCTGTGACTGGGCTTCCTAGAATTAGGCTCTTCCTAATTGGGCTCTCACGAGTTGGTTTCTCTGCAAACATTTCTTCCTTGGACAACGAGTGCTTGGCACAGGAAGAGAAAGTCGTGGCCTTGGAGTGGTCATCGTTATTCCTCAGGCCTTCTTGATTCTGGTCACCAACATATTTTCACGATCTTGGAGGGCAATGACGCGACATTGGAGCAACCATTGAGCTCCTTAAGGCTTCCTTGGTTTCAATCATCGGTTGAAAGTCACGGCCCTAGGGGGATGTCGCTACATTATAGCGGTCATTGGGCTCCTTTGAGGTTCATTGTTTCTTTTCGATCACCAATTCACTTGGGGCGACGGTGTGGAATTGTGTGTTGATCTTTGGTTGCCTGATGGGACTTTGGGGTTCTTCAGAACCCATAGTTAGATTTGGCGATTTTAGGTGCATGATGATGAAGTTAGCCACTTTGGCGACCGAAAAACCGGGGTTAGGTACTTTGGTGACCCAAGTTGGAGTTGGGAACCTCTGGTGATTGAAGTTAGAGTTATTTCGAATATCTCTCACAAGAGTGGGTTAACGTGGTCTTAACGAAGGGCTCAAGAGCTCAATTTTCTTCCCCCGGTTCCTTCACTATGTTTGATGCATTAAATCTAATTGGAAGAAATCAATATGTCACCACGTGAATTTTTAGCTAGCATTAATGTGTATAATAAACATTATATGATTAATACCTATTATACTCATACAAGGGATAATGAGTGTAATGCAACAATTTTGATGCTATTACACTAATTAGTTATGCATCATCGAAAATGCTATTAGAGCATTAGCATCAATGAGATTCAAATTGAGTCCCCAAGTGTTATATTTAAAATTTTCAATTCGCTCGTCAGTAAGGACGTTTATCAAAATCAATCTCTCAATTGTTTTTAGAATGCATTTGTGATTCGTATGCATTGGGGCCTTTAATGTTGATGCTTTCAATATAAGCTCATTATTACAAAAACAATTTTGGTAGTTTGTACATCAAAATCCAATAACCATCTAAAATATATACAATTGTCTCTTTTCAGTCATATTCTTCTCAAATATGATAGATATACCAAACATAGGCGTGTCATCTGTTTTTATTGATTTATAATATAGATGAGCAGCTAGCAAATAGCATGCACGATTTGTTTAATAAAATGGGTGATTTGGAATTTAAAAATACAAAATAATGACCGGTAGAATCAATAGGTGTATGATATCTTTGAAATTGAGTCCAAGGTGGGATTTAATATCAATTTTTGTTTTAAACTTACGAAACCACATGCTCCTATCTCATCCCATCCCATGTGTTTAACCTACCTAGCTACGCCCTAATTCCTTTTTCTTTTAAGATAAGCTCGACTCTTGTACTTGCTTATGTGGTAATTCTTTATACTAATGAAAACCATAACCTAGATTAATATTGTATTCTTTTTACTAAGGAGTGGTTTACAAAATATCTAAATGAATGCCGGTTAGTAGCTCAAAATAATAGAGAAGAGTCCCAACAGAACTATTTTGAGTGAAATCCAAATTAAGTGATAACGTGTTTGGAAATCAACATTTGATTTGAAACTCGGGATTTGAAGCAAATGAATTGTTTGAAAATTCCAAGAATTTGAATTTAGATTTGAGTTAAATCTAATAGCATTCAAAACATGCTTAGAATATGATATTTCAAATGATATACAGTTCTTACCTTATCATTTGAAATTCTATGTGATGCGCCTGTTTTTCTCGGGTCAACGCGGCACACTATAATGTTGTTGTTGTCTTGTCCAGATGTTAAAGAAGTTGAGGTTGAAAATGTTCTATGTGTTGAAATCCAATGTCAATGGTCGGTGTACAATGGCCAATGTACGTCTAATGTCAAGGTTCATCGGCGATGTCTGTCGGACCTGTGACCTGTGCAAGAACACCACACCAAAGAATGAGGTATCCTAGGTGTTTCCGGGACGTCGCCTCAGGCGTGAGAATAAGTTCTCGGCCGAAGTACTCGAAGACTCTTGAGAGCGTTTTAGAGAGAGAAAGCTAAAGAGAGAAAGTGTAAATGTGAGAATAAAGATCCCTTTCTCTTACTAAGAGAGTGGTATATATATTAACCCCATGTTAGTGCCACGTATCATCGCGTGATTGGCCGAAATCAAGGTGCAATCCACTTGGGTGGCTTGGAGGCTTAGCAATCTGGCGAGTCATGCGCAAGTGTCGGGAGAGGCCGACCTTACCCGTACATCCCCCGTGCACCGGGAGCGTATAGGGAATACCTTGAAAGCCTCTATCTCGCGAGATAGAATCCCAAGACTCTGAAACTCCCATGACACCGCTGAGACGGTTCAGAGGCCGTATAGCTTTCGGAATAACTTGACGAACCAATCAGATAGAAAATATGTATATGAAGGTTCTAAGGTCTTCCCGGGCATGAGAGCACTCCATCAAGGCGAGAAACGACCGAAACGGAGCTGACACGGACCCCTATCGCGCCCACCCGCATTGATCTCGCCAACAAGCTGGTTGGTCAAGGTTGTCGCGACAGCCGTCATCCCTGTCGCGATAGAGCTAGCTGGCCAAGCTCTCAGACTGTTTTTGCATACCGTTTTGGTGTTGGGGATGCTCCTTTGGATTGCAGTTTTCCATAGACTTGGTTTTCCACAATTATTTACTTTGTTTGGCATAAATGAAAGACGTGGTTGGCCAACGTGGTTGGCAGACGAGCCTTGTTGACCAACATGGTTGACGGGCATGGTTGACATGATTGACGAACTTGGTGTTGATGGGTGACATTGGGTGCCGACGGCAACCGTTGGCATCGGGAACGTGCAACGTACTTGGGCACCGCCGGCGGTCTCGAGGATGACTATTGGCTTTGAGAGTGCACAAGGGACTTGGGCGGCATTGGCGGACTCGGGGCCGACCGTTAGCGTTGAGAGCATGCAGCAGACTTGGGTGCCGCCGGGCGACGTTGGGCATCAACGACAGTCTCAATCCAGATCCATCGTCGATGTCCGCCGCCGTCGTCCATGACTAGCGAGCCTCCATGACCGGCGAGCACGAGAAGATCAGGATTTTTTTTCAAAACAATTTTTTTAAGGGCTTGTTTGGCTTACGTGGACGGAAGACTAATGTGAAAGGGTGATGTGTCACATTTGCTGACGTGGAGGTAAGTGACCTGCTGTAACAGGTCAGTTAGACTGACTTAAAAAAATTAAAAAGTACAAAGTTTAGACCTGATGAAAAAAATACGCGAGAGTCATCTCTATAGTTTGAAATAGTACATAGAATTTGAGACTAATTTACCTTTTTTTTTTATTGATCCAGTCTTGCATGTATTTATTTTTTTGTGAACTTGAGAGTTCAGATTATGTAACTAAAAATATTTACACTAATGAATAATTAAAAATGATTTTAAAATAATAGTAGTAATATACAAGAGATCCATTCAAACCAACTTACATTGGAAAACAAATACATGAACTAACATGTACCAATCTGCCTCTTTAGTTTTATGCACCCAATTAAGTGGTATTTTGAGCCCTGATTTGGGCACTTTCTTACACCTGTTCACATGAATAAATATACCAAAACACCCCTGCACCAGCCAACCATATGTTGTTGTTTTTCTCAATAATAGAGCAATATTGTAGGCAAGTACCCCTCAGAAGTAAGGGCACCCTCTCCTGCATTGATGATTCCATGGAGAGAGAGAGAGATTATATAAATCTTTGATGCTTTGGGAGAAGTTATTTGTATTCAATATTTTTGACATTTCCCTCTTCTACCTTTCTCTTCATTCATTCTCTCAAAATCCTATCATACATTCACCCACTAATGCTTTGCCTTTCTATCTCTCTACCACTTAAACTCCATTCATGCATGTGAACTCATTTTTGAGCCCTATATATACAAACCACACAACACTCCATTTATTTTCTTCTTCTTCTTCTTCCCTATGGCTAATTCCATGAACAACTGGTTGGCCTTTTCTCTTTCCCCTCAAGAACATCACCACCAAGATCACTCCCAAAACTCAGTCTCTGCTCTCGGCGGCTTCAACTCCAATATCGAAACCGATGTCTCCGGCGACTGCTTCGGTCTCTCCTCCGACTCCACCGCCGCTCCTTTTGGCATACTTGAAGCCTTCCACACTAACAACCACCACCAATCTCATGGTATTTGCACCACATTTTCTTTATATCCCATCTTTCAAACTAGAAACCCTAGAGGTGTGAAGAGCCAAAAACATGTGAAACTAGCTAAACATAGCCTATAGAGATGATGGTTGATTTTTTATTATTATTATCAACAAGCGTACAAACATGGCTAAGAAAAACAGACTCAAGCTTTGAGAGCAAGTGAATTCAACCACTTGCCCTACTGAGTATTTGTGATGATGGTTGATTTATGGGCTTGTTTTTGCAGATTGGAACATGATAAAGGGTCTTGGGATGAGCTCCGACATGCTGGCCGGAGGTTCATGCGGCGGCGAGAGCCAAGAGCCGAAGCTAGAGAACTTCTTGGGAGGAAACCACGAGCATGGGCTGAACAAGGTTCCCGGAGATGGGAATAGCAGCAACAGCAACAGCTCCTCCATAGGGTTGTCCATGATCAAGACCTGGCTGCGGAATCAGCCATCGCCGGCTCATCAGGCGGCGCCGCCCGCAAACGGGACTTCGGCGCAAACACTCTCTCTGTCGATGAGCTCTTCATCGGAGACCAATAAGCAGCAGCAGCAGAAGGGGACAGCCACAGTCGCAGCTGTTGAAAGCCAAGCTTGTGGTGGTGAGGCGGTGCCTAGAAAAACCGTTGATACTTTTGGTCAGAGAACATCTATTTACCGTGGAGTAACAAGGTATATAGCATATACCAAGATTCATTAGATATGTAGTATAAATTTTGGTGAAACATCTAATTAGGGCGACGATGATGAAATCGTAGCAAGCAGTGTCTCATGCTGATAACAACCATCATCGGAGCAAGTGGCTTAAGGCGTTTGCTTCTCTTGAAATCTTAAGTTTGAGTCTCGGTTGATATACTTGTTTATTAAATAAAAGTTCGTATCTCATGCTGGTCTCCTATAACTTCGTTATATACTTATGTAATTCAATAATTTTAACAAAGAACATTGACCCAATAGTGGTGATGTCCAGTACTATCTTAGAGATGTCCGTTTTACAAGATATATTATAAATTATTGCGTTTCTTCTTGAGCAAAATCTTGGCTTTGCCGCTCCTTTTAGTCAGGATGCACCTCCTTGTGCTAGGCATTGTTAATGGAAAAGTTGTTCATCCAATTAATTTCTTTTACCAAAATCTTATGTGCTTAAATATACATTTTCATCACAAAGGGTGTGCTAGTTTGTAATGGGTGTTTTTGGTTATTACAGGCATAGATGGACAGGTAGGTATGAGGCACATTTATGGGATAATAGTTGCAGAAGAGAAGGACAAACTCGCAAGGGAAGGCAAGGTATGCATAAATGACCATCTTATATTTGTTTTCTAAAACCAAATTAGTTTGCCTATGATGACCTAATTTGTTTCTTTTTAATCCAATCATGGTCATGGTGTGGGCTTCTTCAATCTTCTTGCAGTTTATTTAGGTAAGGATTTGGATTTATTAATTAAGCTCCTTGTTTATTTGTTTTATATTTGAACTTGGATATGAATAGAAATAAAAGCTTATAATATATATAGAAGCTTATTGATTTTTTTATACTATCTTACACCCTTTTTGTTTTGCACTTATGGTAGGAGGATATGACAAAGAAGAAAAGGCAGCAAGAGCTTATGATTTAGCAGCATTAAAATATTGGGGAACCACTACCACTACCAATTTCCCTGTAAGTTTTTCAAAAGTGGAATTGGTTTGGTTTTATTATTGGAAAATAATTTAGGTAAATATATATTATATTAAGCATATTGGTGTCATATAATCAGGAATGTGTCATTGCAATATATTTAATGAATAATGGTAATGCAGATTAGCACTTATGAAAAAGAGTTGGAAGAAATGAAGCACATGACGAGACAAGAGTACGTTGCGTCTTTGAGAAGGTATGTGATAACGATTTTGTTGACCAACAAATAGCAACAAATGATGTTTTACTTGATTGTTTATATGTTGTTCACTTGCAGGAAGAGTAGTGGATTTTCTCGCGGCGCGTCTATTTATCGGGGTGTAACAAGGTATTACACATGAATTTATGCTAATACAATTTGGTACTATTTAACATTATCTTGAAGTTGATTAAATCGATGTGTTGAATCTCTAGGTTACTGTGTTTAAGGGAAGAAAGTGTATTAAGAAATGAATTTTGATTAAATTGCAGACACCACCAACATGGAAGGTGGCAAGCAAGGATTGGAAGGGTTGCAGGCAACAAAGACCTCTACCTTGGAACTTTCAGTAAGTTCTTCAATTTATATTCAACACCCAAATTTACCTCTAAACTCACTCAACCTCGTATCTGTTTACTACACATTGCTCCTTATAAAAACATGTCATTTTACCATTTTTGTGCTCTTTCTTTATAGTAATTGTCTTCAAACTTGTCTACAATATTCACTACCACTTTTATTTTTTTTGTGTGTATTTACAATTCACTTGACCTAATACTCCTAGTGCTCATTTTTTAGCCAATCTAATTACTTCATGTGTGAAGAATATTTTTAACAATAAATGTGGATTGACTCTAGTTCAACGTATTTTTCCATGTAGTTAAAGCATTGGATAGTCTTTTTCTTTTTTTGAAGAAAGCATTGGATAGTCTTTATTGTTAGTGTTATTTTAAATATTAATTGCCTGGTCAAAATTCAGTACATGAGAAAACAAGTCATTACTTGTATGGAAAATAATCATTTCTTTTGAATCAAACACTAAATTTTGATATATTATAAATAGGAGAGTGATGTGATTTAACTGTTACTTACGTTCGAATAAGTGTTAGTCTGAGTATTGTAAAACGGTTTAAAAGTATCGCCCCAAGTTTATAGGTCCGCTCAGGAACCTCATGAGTTAGACAGAAAAGAAAACCACAAAACTTTGATATATATATTATAAATTGATATCACTGTTTATTCATAAAAATCCTAGTGTATATAGTCAATGTAAATTTGTTTACAAGAACCAAAAACAATGGTGATTTGAACTTCCTGGTGTGTTATAAATTGAAATAGGCACACAGGAGGAAGCAGCAGAAGCCTACGACATAGCAGCAATAAAGTTCCGAGGACTCAACGCAGTGACAAACTTCGACATGAACCGATACGACGTCAAGAGCATCCTTGAGAGCACCACTCTTCCCATCGGCGGCGCCGCCAAACGCCTCAAAGACGCCGCTGATCAGGCCGAAATGGCGGCCAGCCTCGACGGAGCCTCTCAAAGAACCACCAGCGACGCCGACAGCATGACCAGCGACGGAATCAACAACTACTGCGCCGCTGCCGCCGGCGGCTGGCCCACCATCGCCTTCCAACAACCTCCTCCTCAGCCCTTCAGCCTAAACTACTCGCCGCCCTACTCCGGCCACCGCCCGGTCGGGTGGTGCAAGCAAGAACAAGACTCTTTCCAAGATTTCCACCAGCTCCAGCTCGGGAGCACCCACAACTTCTTCCAGCACCCTTCAGTCCTTCACAATTTGATGAACATGGAGTCCTCCTCCTCCGCCGGAGCCGACCACCAGTTTGGAGGCGGTGACGGCGGCTATGCCATCCCGATGGGCGCGGTCACGGTCAGTGATCACAACGGGAGCTTCGGGGATGGCGAGGTGAAGCCTCTCGGGTACGATACATCCGATCCGTACCTTGCAAGAAACCTATATTATCTTTCACAACAGTCGAATGGAGGTGGTGGCTCCGCCTGCAACAACTGGGTGCCAACGGCGGTCCCGACGCTGGCCCCGAGGACTAACAGCATGGCCGTGTGCCATGGCGCTCAGGTATTCTCGGTGTGGAATGATACGTAGAAGTTCAGGTGGTTACGGCCAAAAGGAAGCGACAAAAAGGCTGTACACAATCGTTATTGCCTAATATTTTTATTTTATGTCCCTGTCTTCCTTTTATATTAGTGTAATTTGAATTCTGGAAGATGGGATTTTTTTTTTAATATTTAGGGTTTCTGTTTAGGGCTAACTTGCATGGAATGTGCAAATTTGTTAGATTAATTTAGGGGTCTAATGTAGAATTCAGCTGAAGTTCATACATAGCTTCTGATGAGCGTCAGATGCTGTGAATTTTGGGAACTTTGGATTGTGAGTTTGTGACATTGGATCCTCGGAAAGTTTTTATAATTAATTAACACCAATAGTCTGTGTAATTTAATATCAATGACATTATAGGTTTGATACCAAGAATGCTTCTTGCTTTCTCCTCTCTTTCGTTAATTCCTAGAATGAGCCCTTATCTTTATGCAAAACTTAAAAATACTCATACTACAAGTTTTACTAAAACCCCGCGCTTGTGATCAGAAGCCAAGTAAGGGAAAACAAATTTTAATTGTTGGTACAAAAAAAAAGCAGCTAATTCAGTAGCACGGCCTGATGGTGCGGTAACATACCCCCTCTTTGAAAGCACGCCCCGTCCATTCCACTCATAAAATCCAATAAATTATCCGGGTAAAAAAAAACATTAGACATCCCATATTTTGAAACTAAGACTTTTAATGTTATTTAGCGTACAATCAATTCTATATGACTATTATGGATATTCACTCCATGTGATCGATAAACTTTTTGAATCTCATTAACCAAAGAAAATACAACTTTGCGCTATTTTTAGCTCGGCACCAATCAAGAATCCCAAAATATTCCAAGATTCCTTGTAGGTCCATCGTATTGAACACGCTTCAAACACCTTTCCTACTTTTGGGTTGGTGTCTAGCTAATGCTAAGTGAAAATTCATATGTAAAAACTGATCATTATAAAGTTGGCTTGTGTATGAAAAATTGTATCTTTATGTTATCCATAAGAGCAAACAGCAATTTTTTTTAAATGTGCAATGAAATCCTATCTGATACTATCTATAAAGAATCATAAATTAAGAAGACCAAGTTTAGAAACAAGTGTACTCAACTCTCAAAGATCACCTCAATATCAAGAAAAGTCAAAACACAAATTCAAACATGAGTTTAGAAATCAAATCTGGCCAATGATCATGAGGGCATCACTTCAAGTAAATGGCCAAAATCTAACCTTTGAGCTGAGAATGGTGAAGGGGGAGGTCCCATGAGTGTGAAGAGCATAAGAGGGCATGCAAGCTTTAAAGACCTAATCTACAAACTTCAAAATATGGGTTTAACCGCCCCCTCTTCAATGAAAACTCCGATGGAAAAGAAAACTAAACCAAGAACAAGACGAAGATGGCCAAGAGCACCTCCACCACAACCACTCTTCAAATACCCCAAGTTGTGCTCCAACTTCTCCAAGTGTGCAAGAGGATTTGAGAAAAAATTTCAAAAATTTGGCTAAATGTGAAAATGGTGGAAGTGAATAAGAGAAGCTACAATTTTGCTAAGTGTTGGGATGAATTGGTCAAGAGAAGGCTAAAAAAATCTAACTGTGTTTGTGTGAGATTTCAAAAGAGTAAAATCCAAAATTCTTCTTAGTGTGGGAATTAATGCTCAAGGCTCCAACTTAAAAGAAGCAAGAAGACAGGAGAAAAAATTACCCGGGTCCCAAACAAAAATGGCAAATTTTTTAGATTGGAATCAAACATTACTCCGGGCATGAAACTGATAAATCAAAATTTCTTGTAGTAGGGCAAAAAGTATGCTAACCGAATACATCATAATTTTACATGACGAGTAACGACCTGCCACATGTAGTCCAAGCGTCATATCATTGATCTTGTGACCCCCGCAAATTTACTTCCGAAACACGACTCCATAGACTTACTCCCAGAACGTGGCTCTACAGACTTACTTTTGTAACGCGACTCCAAGAGACTTGTTATAACGAAAGGCTCCCAAAACCTCATGACGTACTTGGTCAAAGTGGTGTTCCAAAACCTTACCACGTATGAGGCCCTAAGTGAAGCATGGAAGTCTTTGGCAAAACCCAAGACCCTTGGCCAAGTCTTAGAGACGAAGGAAACAGACTAAGGCAAAAGAGATTAAGGTAAGGGCCGAAAAAAGCTTGTACGACGCTCCGTCCAAGCTATTTTCATGACATCCCAAAAGGTCGTCGCGACAAGAATTCGCACAGAGCCTCCTCGAGCAACACGTGTTGGAATAATAGCAAAAAGATGCAGCTAAAATTTAAAACTTATATAAACCATTACAATATAAACAATTTACATGTCTGTATCCTTCCCGTTCCAATACATGTTTATATTCTTCTGTTTACCTTTATGAGTTTGGCCTAATAGGTGATATAAACGTTTACCTCTCGAAGTGCTTGCTTTACAATCTTGAAGTCACGTAGTGTCCTCTTGATGAAGACATCTCTATTGTAGTCCACTCATGCTCCACATATATCCTTGAAGACGATATCAACGAAGAAGAAACTTCACAAAACCTGAAATCTAGAATGCTAGCTCCAAATTGGGGCTTTACGCACTTTTATGATTGTGTAGAGTTAACCCCTTAACTCACACAATTGATTAATGACTTTTCTCTCAATTATAATTGTTGAAATTGACTCTTAATTTCATGCTTAAGGTTAGGAGAAATCCTATTTATAATGAGAAGAATATCCTAATCCAACCGAAATAGGAAACTTTCGCATTAGGCAAAACTGTCCAATTTTGCTGACTTCCAAAGGCCTTTTGAACAACCAAACTAAGTCCAAATCGGGAGACCGGACCCATTATGGAAAGCTTGAAAAGTCCACTACAAATATTGTGAAGGCCCAAACTTTTTAAAAGATCGTTAATGACGTAAAAAATGCGAATTACTCTTCATAGTTCAAACTGATGTACAATGATGTTCTCAAGTATTGAGGCTCATACACATATTCACATTCTTGAGATCCACTTATGACGTGTAAGCAAACCATGAAGTGATTCTCAAGGGGGGTCAGTCCAATGCAATGATTCTCTTAACCACCACCTACATTATTCAATGATATCCCAATATCTATGACAACCGTTTTGTCATTCATCTAATAAGATACTAGTCTTATCGCACATCGTCATTGACCTTTACCATGACGACATTTGACTAGAGACGTTTTAAGAATAACTTATTTATTATAAGGTCATCCTACTATTATATATTTAATTGACATATAATCAAGATGGAAATGTCTTTATTAATTCACATATATAATACAATCAATGAAATCATGTCCCGTCTTATTAATTGATTGGTCGTTAGGGCATTCCCCAACAACACGCTCCTACCTGAGTTCCAGTCGCGACAACATTTTGGTTTTGAGTCAATAGATCGGGCGGAGCATCGATTCTAAATTTTCCTCGCGTACAAGAGGCATTTGAAGACGACACACTCGACAATCATGTGTGCCACGCTGACCATAAAAAAAAAAGGCGCATCAATATGAAATTCAAGTTATTGTTCTTGAAATGTTTCTTTGTTTTTTTATGTTACATGTTTGTTAGCATAATCAAATTAAAATATTGTAAACAGAGCAACATATACTATCATGAATATGATTCATTAATTTGTTTCCTTTTTTATCTTACCTAAAACATTGTTATTTTGTTTGTATCAAAATTGACATTTATTTTTAGAAAAGGTCCAATTTAGTCTTTGAACTAACCAAAACGTGCCGGTTTAGTCCTTGAATTATCAATCGAGTCAATTTAGTCTAAATGTTATCCAGTCGTGTCAATTTAGTCTAAATGTTTTCAGAAACCGTGTCAAATTAGGGCATTTTGTCAATCCATGGACGGAATCCGTCAAACAAAATATTACACGTAAGCAGGAACTAACGGATTCCGTCCATGGATTTGACATAATGTCTTCATTTGACACGGTTTCTGAAAAATATTTTGACAAAATTGACAAGACTGAATAACTTTTGGACTAATTTGACTTGATTGATAGTTTAAACACTAAATCGGCACGTTTTGGATAGTTCATAGACTAAATTAAACCTTTATCTTTTTTTTTTTTTTAATTTGAAGACATAAAATTTTAATGATGTAGAGTAATGACATGATATTTATGACGACATGTAGTTCAAAACTGGTAATAACATATTGAAGAAGGGTATATATAAAACTTTAAACAATTCAATTTTTTTTCTTCCATTTTTTGAAAAGGTTAACTAGTTTTTCCCTCCTCGACTAAAATTTATTTTGGTTTTAGCCTTTACCTCAGATAATGCATGGTTTCACCCCTTAAACATATATTTTCTTTTAATTTATCCAAAGTGACTTGCTATGTTATAAGTTACAATCCTTCACATCATCAGATGAATATGAGAAAGACTTTCTACTTCACCATTTACCATAATTCATCTTATTACATTGTTGGGTTTAAGACTTGTATCCTTCTTAGAAACTGATTGTGCAATGAGACTCCACTTTTTTCTTGTACCAATTTTCATTTTCGGTAATAAAATTTAAATTTAAATGTGTAAAAAATTGACTTAGATAAAAAAAAATTATGAGGTTGATAAGAATTCCTAGTGGAAAAGATTTTGTCAAGGTGATGGAAAGTTTTTGTTTTTTTTTGGGTAAATTGTCACCAACACCCTTGTACTTGTCAAAACAATTGAAATGACCCTCGAGTAGTTTTCACTTCTATTTTGGCCCTTTAACTCGTTTTTTTTTAT
>JAYMTF010002115.1:0-19581 GCA_036897485.1 Pelargonium nanum | reverse complement strand
CCACTAGGGGGTGAGAAACACAGGCCGCATAGGCCTGCTTGTCCCGTTGCTTATCAAAAAATAAAAATAAAAATTATGTATCATGTAAAATTTACTTCTATTTCTTACAGTTAAAAGGTCCACATAAATTTGTATACTTATATGCTTCTGTAGAATAAACATTATTCATAATCATTTTTTGATATTTATTGAATTGCGTCGTCTACTTGAGCCCAAATTCGACACAATAATATTTGAATCTTAAACTGAATTTGAGATTGAACTGGCAGATTGTTTTAATTGATAGTGGATTCTAGTTGTCGTCGATCTGGGTTTAACATTTGCCCTTAGTTGTGGAAAGTCCTATTTTTCCTATCATGCTCCGTTTTCTCGAATATCTTTATGTAAATGCCTTGTATATCATGGGGTTTTATATCTCAGAGGATTCCATTTTCTTTGGCAGGGATAATGATCTACACAGGTTACTATTCATGCCAAATGGACTTGAGGATGGAGCTGAGTTGGCTTATTACGTCAAAGGGCAGGTGGATGCTCTTATATATTTTCTTCTCTTGTATGAGTTCATTGTGCTCAGGACTTCTATTCTTGGCAATATATAGCTCACTTGATGTTGTCTCGTTTTCAGAAAATACTTGGGGGATATAAACAGGGAAATGGCATAGTTTGTAGTTGCTGTAACAGAGAGGTACTTACTTTCACCTTTCTGTGTGTGGCTAGAGCGCCTCCTTTTGTCCTTCCTATGTCTCTGTCTCTCTCTCTCTCATCTGTATCACTATTTTGTGTTATTGAACAGATAAGCCCTTCACAGTTTGAGGCCCATGCTGGAATGGCTGGCAGGCGTCAACCGTGAGTTGTCCTTTGGCTACCTTAGTTTCGTTTGAGTAGTATTTTATCTTTGTGAATAAGTTCTTATGTCCTTTTACAGCTATCGTCACATCTATACTTTCAAGGGAGGAAGGACCCTTCACGATATAGCACTTTCTATAGCAAATGGGCAAAATCTTACCACTGGTGCTAGTGATGATATGTGCACACTATGTGGAGATGGAGGGAATATGGTTCTCTGTGATAGATGCCCTCGGGCATTTCACGCAGGTGACTTGTTGCAAATTTTATATGGTTTCTTCCTCTATGTTTCTTGATTTATTCTCTTTTAAATTTTCTTCTGTTGCATTGCAAATAGGATATCTGAAAACCGAGTATATCTTTTCTTCTATGGAATTGTATCTCGAGTCAATCTAATTACTATTTAATGCCCAAGCATATACTTGCGTGGATAATGCTTTCTTTTGTTCTTGAAATGGCTGGATTATTCTCTTGCAGCATGTTTGGGTTTACCATCGATTCCTGACAGTGGTTGGAAGTGTTCATATTGTAGAGAGAAATTTGGAACTGGTAGGAAAACTGCAGCTGAAGAGTCTTCGAACATTGCAAGATCTATAAAAATCAAGTTGACCCGAGTTGTTAAACAACGAGAACTTGAAATTGGCGGTTGTGTTGTTTGCAGGTTGTTTGCTATTTTATTTTTGGCCATTTCCTTTCGGTTTGTACATAAAGGTGTTCTTATCTGTCAAAATATGTAACTGTTACAGTACTATCTGTAAATTTTGAATGGTTTTTCTTATAGTTCGCTTGTAGCTTTCCTCCATTTAAGTAATTCTATTCTTATTAACTTAGTTGATTGAACTGATGCCACTCTATCAATATGTTCATCAGGGCACATGATTTCAGCGCTGATGACTTTGATGATCGGACGGTTATGCTTTGTGACCAAGTATATCTCATTTCTGTTTATTTTTGCACACAGAATCATCTTACTCAATAGACGATTTTGGCATTATTCTTATTTCATTTACATTTTATTCTTTAGTGTGAGAAGGAGTTCCATGTGGGTTGCTTGCGGGACATTGGGCTATGTGATCTGAAAGTGAGTAAAAGGTATCATTGATATCGTAAGTAATGCTGCTCGTAGAGGCACTCATCACTTTTCGTTCTAATATATTTCAGGAACTCCCCAAGGAGGATTGGTTTTGTTGTAATGACTGTAGCAGGATCCATGTGTCTCTTAAAAATTCAGTTTTGGAAGGAGAAAAGTTGATTCCAGCTTCATTGTCAAATACAATAGATAGAAAACATGAGGAAAAAGGATTAGCGTTTGATGGAGCTGAGAATAATGTTTACTGGCGAATTCTAAGTGGAAAAAGTCGCTGTCCTGAAGATCTACCATTGCTTTCTAGGGCTGTTGCAATTTTTCGGGTTAGTTGTTTTTATTGATACCATGTTGTAGACAGTTCGGAAGAAAAAAAAAGGCATGCAAATGGTTGTTGTGCAGAGAGCATCACTTGCAACACTTGATAATGAAGTGTTTGTAATTATCAAAACCTTTCCCACCTTTCCCCGCGGATATTTCATCCAAGTCATTGCTGTTCATAAACTTTGTTCTGTATACTCAAAACACCTTTAGTTACAAAACTTATGCTAGTTTCGTTGAGTGACATTCATATATGCTATTGTGACAAGTTTGAAAGCATGAAATCTAATTCTTTCAAGTGATAATATAAGTCATACATACTTTTAAGTCTTTGATTTTTCTTTCTATTGTGGTGTATCTAAAACTGTGGTTAGTTTACATAAATGTTGTGTCTTGTACTAATTATGTGCATAATTTTATTTTGCCTAATTATCTGCCCTGTATCTTTGTCAGGAATGTTTTGATCCTATAGTATTTGGTGGTGGGCGTGATCTGATACCTTTAATGGTCCATGGGTAAGATCTTACTTTAGCTTGTTCACATTCTAATTGAAGTTTTTTATGGCTTGGTTTTCACTTTTCAGGCAGTTTTTTGTGATTGAACTCTTCAGCGTTTTATTACAATTTTCCATCTGCAACAGTTAATAATATGTTGGTTCAAAGTGGTTGAATCTCTACGACCTTTGTTTTCACTTCATAAGTTTGTAGGCATGCATTGTTTTGTTGAGCTCTTAAAGACTCCAGAGTGCTTATTTGAAGCTCATCTGGTACAGTAAAAGAGGAAAAATAAGTTCACATCTAGACATAACATTTTTAATTATAGGCATCGAATTTGGAGTAATGAGGATACAGCTCAATCTGTCTATTGCGTGCGCCACATAGATTAATATTGCCGGTTTGTTGTGTGTATCATTATCTTTCATTCATAACACCTCCCAAGAAGAATGATCTAGTAATATTGTATACAATCAAGTTCAAGTCGTTATGGTTGCTCTGTATCTGTACCTCCTAAACTTGTATGGAGTGCAATTTCTGTATACATACATGTATTGAAATAAGTGTTGCAAAATGCTGAAGTAATTTTTATAGCTATTCATGCCTTTCAAAGTTTGAGTATGTGATTTAGAACATATGTGCTTTAGGTTGACCATAACTATAGTTAACCTTTCAGAATTTATCAGTTTCTCGTTACAATGTCAGTGTGTGTTGATTTTTTTACAGGCGAAATATATGTGGGCAAGAATTCGGACGAATGTATTGTGTAGTTCTAACCATGAGGTGAGTTGCTGACTTGGCTATATATATGCATTAGTTTATCTTTGTATTGGCTTATAATTGTAATTTAATTGACTTAAACTTTGCATATGCACAGGTCTGTTGTTGTATCAGCTGGTCTTCTTAGAGTATCTGGCCAGGAAGTTGCCGAGCTTCCTCTAGTGGCTACAAGTAGAGAACACCAAGGAAAAGTAAGCAATGTTGGATGATGATATGCTCTATAATGGCTGTTAGATTCAATTTCTTCCTCGTTTCTTGTTATCTTACCAATAATGAATCCTACAATCTTCTGAATATGTTTCTTCTTTCTAGGGTTATTTTCAAGCCCTGTTCTCTTGTATTGAGAGGTTACTCTCTTCACTGAAAGTTAAAAAGCTGGTGCTTCCTGCGGCCGAGGAAGCTTTGTCAATCTGGACAAAGAAATTTGGTTTTAGAAAGATGACTGAGGAGCAAGTAAGTGCCTCAGATTTAACAAGTATTCTCTTGCCCACTTATGCTGACCAACTTGAGTAGCAGCAGCTGTAGATTATGTTGTGAGCTGTTCTGAATCTTTTGCTGGCTTGATAAAAAACAGTTAATATTACATTTCTACTTATAATGTTTAAATAAGCAATAGAGAAACAAGCTTAGTTTCAGTTCTGTAAGAGTATTTGGTCTTGCAAGGCATGAATTAGTTGCCCGGATTGCATTAGGATATCATATATCTCACGTGATATATAGAATCTGTGTTCAATTTGGCTGTTGGGATTCAAAGTGATCCGCGTTTCTTAGGATAATGTGGGAAGAATTGAGTTTGGTGATGTTTTGTCTCTAGAGATCATTTGATGATTCTTATTCGGAATCATTTCGCCCAACTATCTCTTGCCATTTATTTGAATCTAAGATGGAGCCTGGAATGACTGTCTATCTGGTTACCAAGTTAAATAAAAGCTTGTGCGGTTAAGTTTCGAACAAGTTTTAACAAGTTTAAAAATGTTGGCAGTTGGCGAGGCATATGAGGGAAGTGCAGCTGACAATATTCAAAGGAACATCGATGCTTGAGAAGGATGTGCTACAGATTACAGAATAAGGGTGTTGCGGGTATCTTTCTTTCTTTCCATAACAATACAAAAGGGATAGAGTTTGGACTAAAAGGAGTTGAACAATTAGATATGTTGGATTTGGAATTATTATCGATATTGTTTCTATTAGCAGATAGCAATTCTCTTTGGCCTTGAAAACTGCTGCTATTTTGTTTTCTTGCCCAGCAGCTGGATATATATGATACAAGAGTATGATTTCATGTATTGTAGATGGTTGAAATATAAATTGTAACTCGTTTTTGTTATATTAGTTATGCATGAATTGTAAATTGTGTCTCGATTCTCGTGTGATTGTTAAAAAAAAAAGGGATTCTCATCTTAAACTGTTAAGGTCCTGAAAATGAGATAAAGGTGGAGATTGGGTTGACGGTCCTTCTTCAACCTTGAGTTATTATGCATGACCAAACCACAAGGACCATAGAAAATAAATAGCGTGACTTACTATTTTTATTCAACAAATTCTGTATATAAGCAAATAATTCTAGTTGAATTTGTAAACAGAAATAAGGTGGTCACCTAAAAAGAATAGGAAAACATAAATTAGTTTTGAAAAAAAAAGTGAATAGTCAAAGATTTATTTCAAAATTTGTCACAAGAAACGACACTCATATGCAAGTCAATATGGCAACTCAAATATGTACATCAAATTTAGAAATTCAAGCAGAAGTACAAATATATATATAGTGCATCATAATACAGTAGCAAGCATTTTGTCCCAAGTTTCATGATCCATAGTGATCAACAAAAACATCTAAAACCAATACTTATTTATACACAACCGGACGCGTGCGTGCGTAGTCTGAGACATATCCAGCTCCTCCTCATGAAGCTTCTGCAACAGAATAGTGCACCTTGTTGGGTGACTTTTTAAGGAAGCTACTCCCACAGTAGGAATCCACATCAAATCCAACATTTTCAAAATCATTGAAGTTGTTCACGACTCGGTCATGTGTATCCTGCTGCGATTTATAACATTTGTTGGCACTTCCAGCTGTTTTGCGATATTGTTT
The DNA here is from genome assembly GCA_036897485.1 of Pelargonium nanum. Classification (NCBI taxonomy): domain Eukaryota; kingdom Viridiplantae; phylum Streptophyta; class Magnoliopsida; order Geraniales; family Geraniaceae; genus Pelargonium; species Pelargonium nanum. The sequence continues at coordinate 13,964 of JAYMTF010002115.1, read as the reverse complement.
CTTGTCCTTCCCGTTGGTTCCTCTGGAAGAATTACCACCACTCTTCTTCTTATCCTTTCCATTCCTCTTGTCTTTCCTGGACTTCTGCACTTTCTTGCCTCTAACCACCGTGTGAGACATGATTGTGGGAATTGGGTCATAAACGTCAGGAGCCCACTTGACAGTCAGCTTTCTTGGAGGAGCCCCTGATTTCTCGCGGCTACCTTTCATGGCAGACAGAAGCTGCAAAGCAGATCGGAGGGATAAAGACCAAAAATCTATAATAAAAATGGCTAATTCCTATCATACTTCATTTGTATATGGCCAAGGCTTTTTTTTTTTATAAGCAAGCGTAACAACCGAGGCTCGAACATATGGCCAAGGCTCAAAAGTAATATCTATACACAAACTTCAAGAGTGGCAAGTAGATGTTATCAAGTACCCTCTTGGGAGTTGAGGCAAGTAAGCACAGCTAAAATGGTTCTCTATGCCTTCCTATAGCCGTAAGCTTATGTCAACTTTTCTAAATACCATTAGGCTAGTCAGTGCAGGATGATAGTTACTCCACCAAAATTAAGAACGCCACTCTATTCGTATCTTCAGATAATTCACAACTGGGGTAATTAAAGAGTTGATAAAGAACGAGCAACCCCAAGAAAACTATCCTAATGTGAAGAATCCAAAAAGTAGCTGGTGAACAAGAGGTTGTATATCTCTAGCCTCTATCTTTAATATATATTATACATAAAATTGAGCACTTAAATAGCTGAATGCATAACAGGCATCATATAATGCATACCGTGGTCAATTACATGTACATTATGTAATTGCAAGGACAAGGAAACTACCGAGTGAAGCTAATGAAAACTTACAGGCGAAGAATTTGATTCCTCGGAGAAAATGTCCTTCAGAGCTGTGTCAAAAGCCTCATCTAAGTCATCTTCTTCTGAAGATATCAGATCAGACGACTTAATAGGTGGGGATGTTGCAGGCTTGCTCAAGCACTTCTGAGCCAAACTTGCCTGCTGTAATTTAGAACCTCCGGAGGTAACGTACTCCTCCATATCACTAGTGCCATCCTGATCAGGTGAACAATCAAACTCTGGAGCATCTGGAATACGTAGAGGCTTACCCAGAGCATGCTTGAGTTCAGTTACCAAACCTTGACCGACAAGGTGAGAAGCTTGCTGTTGACCCAAAGAAAACTGAAAATCATGGAGACCCTTCTCGTCTCCAGAAAAGGGCTGAGCACAGAGAGAATGAAAGTCGATTGACATAAAGGAAGCTACGAACTGCAAAAATATTGGGAAGTTAAGTAATACATTATTCAGTAGATAATGTGCATGCCATTAGCATTTAACAAACTACTCAGATCTATAGCACCTGGTTTCAACTTTCAACCAAGCCAAACAAACAATTCAGATACAACTAATGTTAACAATTTAAAGAAGCTAAGAAAAGTGAATGAACTAAATCTATCCCTTAATGATCAAGTCACAAAAACACAATCTTTCAGAACAAAATATTATCATCCGCAAAACAATCAGAGAGTAGCTCCAATAATCATAACCAATTAGCAGAACACGGAAACAATAAAAAGCTATAGAACATACGCAACAACATGATTCATACATCAAACGGAAATAACAGAAATGATCCATGTGCTAATGCGCAGAGCCGATCAAACAATTACTACAAATTAAAATGCAATAGAAGCTAATCGAAATCAAATCCGAAACACAATTAAGCTCAGACGCAAAATTAACCTGTACCTTTCTATTCCAAGCGCACCAGAATCCTCGTAAAACTACCAAGCTTTCAAAAACTCTGAAAAAATTCCAGTAAACGCCCGGATCCGAAATCCAAAGTCCCTGATCTCAAAAGCTACGGAGCAAGACAAATCCGAAACGAGCACTCTAAACCGAACACGGAATAAAAGATAAAACCAGCAAAAAATTACCTAATGTTAACTAAGATTACCACGCCGATCGCTCTTTTCGAGACGCTGTTTCAGACGATGAGAGCACGAACGAGCGTGAAAAGACGTTATAGATGGAACTATAGGACGAAGGAGTAGTTCGATGGGCACCGAAGGCATCATCCCGATGTGCTCTTCGAAACCCTAATCTCGCGCAAAACCCTAATTTTCGAGAAATTAAGAGAAAAACAACGATCTACGAGAAGAAACAGACGCGGTGTCGGTAAAAGAAATAGCCTTTTCAATGCCAGAACTCTGGGGACATGGATACCGATCAGCTGGTCATAGAGGATTCATGATAAGGTAGTGTTTGGCTGGCGAGAAAATTTGGAGGAAAATGATGCAGACAAGAACTGAAGAGATAGGGAGAGAAATGAGGAAGATTTTATATTTATATATGATTGGAGAAATGGTCAATGGATCAGGACCCGTTATGTTTGGAGGGTTGCCAGAGTGAATCAGGGGCGTACACGTGTCTGAATATAACGGATCTGATTTCTTCTGACTTGGATATTTTTGCCCGTTTATATGTTGCCGCTCCTTACCCAATTTGGGCTCAAAGCTCTGTTGGTTCTTGGGCTTTAAATGAAATATTTTGGCCCATTGAATTTTATTTGGTTGTCATAAGGACACCATAAGCGATTCGTGAGCAGAGACGGATCTAGGAAGAATGGTGTGAGGGCAGTTGCCTCTACCAAACTTTTTTTTGTTGACATTTTTCATGTATGTTAATTAATTTTCATTTTTATCCATACTATTTCTCAAATTTTGCCTCCACTGGAGATTGAATTGTTAATATGCTCTATTTTTATCAGTTGAGCTACGCATTATGTTCTATTAATTTAAAACATTTTTCTCATTACGCTATAACTTTGTCCCCACAAAGTGAATATTCTGAATTCATCCATTCAATCGTGAGGGTGAAGAGATGGAGATTCATCGTGGGAAGACTAGAAGCAAAACGCGGAGGCGAGGGAGGTTACTGAGGGAGACTAAGCTCTCTTTTGTTTGACACTTTTCTTTCCCATCACGTTTCTTCAATTTACGCACCATTTGGACATGAGCAATTGAAATGTAGGTGCTCAACCCTGTTTTATTGGCTATGGCAATGCGAATTTATGCGCCTCGTGAGTCATGTCGATAAGAATTTTGGTTTTTCAATCCTTGCATCTTTTGTGCAATTACATCGGAAAATTAGCTGCTCAACTTACACCTCCCATGTGCGATGACTATGAGAACTCGGGATGTCTGATCCCACCTTGTGAGTGATGATGATGTGAACTTTAGGATGTTCGACTCGCTTTTATGGGCGATGGCAATACGAACGTGTATTTTTCAGCTAATGCATCTCAATTGCCAATTGAGCCACAATCATCGGTAAATTAACACTAAACTTCTAACAAATATTGTCATTGCATTTACAATGTGAACAAATAACACGAATATATCAATTTGTGAGCATCTCCAAACTTATCCATCCGGGCCCACACACCTCTCTTGATTGGACTGTCCAACATCTCACGGATTGCCAGCTCAGTAATCTGCAGCCGTCAATTGTTGTCAATCCAACGGTACACATATCTCAATCCCCTCCCAAGGTGCTCTCTCCAACTTTCAGCTACAGCTCACCAATATCACTGCACCGTTCCCTCACGGAGATTCCATTTTTCTCAGTCAACTTTATTTTCTGTTTGTTTCTCGAGAAACGGTGCAGTAGTCGAAGATGGAAACTGGAGGAAAGACGAAGAAAGGTGCTGCAGGCAGGAAGGGAGGAGGTCCTAAGAAGAAGCCAGTGTCTCGTTCCCTCAAGGCCGGTCTCCAGTTCCCGGTCGGTAGGATCGGTCGTTACTTGAAGAAAGGTCGCTATGCTCAGCGCGTCGGAACCGGAGCTCCGGTCTACCTAGCTGCCGTGCTCGAGTACCTCGCGGCTGAGGTAATTTATGATCCTTGCCTCTTCCTCTTACATGTGTTTTCCTGTTTGTATCGAGTAGTTTTTAATTCGAATTACCGAGGGTTTGTATGTTATTTTCCTTGATTTTTGTTTGAGATTCTGTTTGGTTGCTGAGAAAGTTAAAGCTGCGTACATTCTTTCATTTTGATCTGGAGATCGCGAAGATAGTTGAGATCTGTTTTCACTTCCGTACGAATTAAGATTCTGGTGTTGTAATGGTTTAGCTGTATTTCTAGCGTTTTCTCTGCAACCAAGCAAAATCCAAAAGTTGTTAGAAATCTGGCTGGTCATATTTCTGTTTGTTTTTGTTTCCAGAAGCTGAAATGTTTCATTACTGTGAGTGTTTGTATAATTTGCTGAAAAGTAATGTGGAATTGTTCAGGTTTTGGAGCTTGCAGGCAATGCTGCAAGAGACAACAAGAAGAACAGAATCATTCCAAGGCATCTTCTATTGGCTGTGAGAAATGATGAAGAACTAGGGAAGCTTCTCGCAGGAGTGACCATTGCACATGGTGGAGTCCTTCCCAACATCAACCCGGTTCTTCTTCCGAAGAAGACAGAGAAGGCGGCAGCAAAAGAGCCCAAATCACCAACCAAAGCAACCAAGTCTGTCAGGAAAGCTTAACTAATTAGAGAATGCATGCATTGTCCGGTGTCTATATATGTACGTAACTCTGCAAAGAAACTATTATCTTAGGAATTAATTCCATTGTGCTGTTTGTTTCAATGTAGTTGATGAACAAGCATGTTCTGATTAATGAAATGACACAGTTCAGTGATTTAATTGTGCAGTTGTTGCCATTGTTTCTCTAAATCATTTGGCCTATATATTCTGTGTTTGTTATAACTATTGGAGGTTGTGTAGTCAAATGTTGGTTGTTGAGTGCAATTTTCTTGAACTGTTGTGAACAATTGCAAGTGGATATGTTGTTATAGGTTATTAGGGTGTCAATAATTGAGCAATAGGAACTTGTGTATTCAAGTGAAGTGAAGCTGTTTAGAAAGATTTGAGTTTTCTATGTTTGTGGTTGCCACATTGCTTCTTTGTATCCAACTCTTAGACAGATTCATATGAACTTTGAGATTTGATGTCCAAACTTCACAACTATGCCTTGATGCATCTAATAATTTGATAGTGTATTTGTTGGTGATGAGATTAAGGTTAGTGGTCATTTTAATGGTGCTTGAAGAAACTGTAAGGGATAGGGCAATAGTAAGGAAAGTCGTAACGATAATAACGCTATCTTTGAAAAACAACAATTCAAATCCAAAATTTCAAATGATGAATTTCAAATCAAATCCATATTTCCAAATCACGATCCAATTAATGATTGAGATTTCAGATTATGCTACCTACGCAACCAATATCAATGCTAATTCCATAACAATTATGTTCATATGAAAAGCTAAGAACTGGTGAATTTGGTGACAGCCTTGGTGCCCTCGGGGACGGCGTGCTTAGCCAATTCTCCGGGCAAGACGAGCCTGGATTTCCTGCGACGTGATGGTAGGCTTCTTGTTGTACCTGGCCAGTTTCGAAGCCTCCTGAGCGAGCTTCTCGAAGATGAAGCTGTTCATGATCCCCATAGCCTTGCTGGAGATTCCGATGTCGGGATGGACCTGCTTCAGGACCTTGAAGATGTAGATCTTGTACGTCTCTGTGCTCTTCTTCACCTTCTTCTTCTTCTTTTTATCGGATCCACCGCCTTCCTTGGAGATCTTCTTCTCCGCCGAGACGATGAACGGGGAGTGATTTATTTATATAGATGTCAATGGTGAATTCTGATTGGATGCGTAATTTTCTCGTTGATTCATGGATAGTTGTGGCTTGATTTTGACTTTATCTCCTCCTTCCTACTATTCGCCATTTCATTAAAAATGGTCAATTTCCTTCAAATTATAAGTAGAGCTCAGTTTTGACTTTGGATCTCTCAGAAGGACTGAACCCTACATCTTCTCTTCCGCTTCTCTACGGCAGCAGGAGCAGGAGCTGGAGCTCACCTCAACGCCAGAGGTTTGTTTGTTTTTTTTCCTTACAATCTCATCAGTTTAATCTGTTGATTTTGCATCTGGGTCCCTCTCAGATTCACGATTTTGTGTTTTTATTGCATGGAACATGTTTGTATGTGATGTATTAGTATGTGTATTTGATTGTTAGAAGATAAAATTGGGTTTAAGGTTGTTGTAAATTTACACTCATATTATGAAATTGAGGTTGTGAAGTGTACATAATTGACTGGGTGATAGTGTTTATGATGATAGGTTTGTGGTAATGGATCACCAACAGTTTCACATTGCTATGTTTCATTACTTCATTTTTTCTTTAACTTAATAGCTTAGAAAAGCTTAGGAAGGGACTGTTTCATTTTGAGAACTTTATGTGGGTATCTTGAAAGTATCTACCACAGTTCCCCTACTTGTTTGTTTGAGCTACTGTTTTTGGCTGGTGAGTTGACAATGATTTCATGTTTTAGTGACACTACACTAAGCTGCCAGTAATTGGATGCCTAGCTAGGTTGCTTATAGTCTTATAGATTGTCATCTTCATCAAACTGTTGGTTCTTATTTACATTGTCTTGCTCTGAGCACTAGAGATGTTTCAAATGAATGCCTTCAATATATCTAAGGTAGTGTTTGGATGATAAAAATGGATTTAGAATGAGAACACAGAATAGGATTTTCATTCCAATGTCATTTTCACGACAAAAAATTCCTAATCCAAATATGAAGAATGAGAATCTCATTCTTGAACAAATATTGTAATCCAAACACTTCCTTAAGGTATCATGCACATGACCATTATTTACCTTGTTTTCGATCATTTTGTTGTATGCACTTGCTTAACTCCATTGTAATCTTTGCAACAGCCTATCTAGCCGAGGATGGTGAGAGTCAGTGTTCTGAACGATGCTCTGAAGAGCATGTACAATGCAGAGAAGCGGGGAAAGCGGCAGGTCATGATCAGACCTTCCTCGAAGGTCGTCATCAACTTTCTTCTGGTTATGCAGAAGCACGGTTGGCACTGTCTCTTTGTTTGCATGTGTGTTTGTCTAGTCTTTTGTTCTTGTCCAATATCTCTAGTAAACTGTTTTGATCAGCTAATCTCACATATATGTATGGTTTTGCTATAATTGCAGGTTATATTGGTGAATTTGAATTTGTGGATGATCACAGATCGGGAAAGATTGTTGTTGAACTGAATGGAAGGTTGAACAAGTGTGGAGTCATCAGCCCCCGATTTGATGTTGGTGTCAAAGAGATTGAGTCGTGGACTGCTAGGCTGCTTCCCTCAAGACAGGCAAGCAAGCAAAATTATTAACTAAAACCAAGCTTGCCGGTTTTGTGAATTGTCAAATGGATAATTGTTTGCCGGAGAAACTAACATAATTGAATTACGTGGTTTTGCAGTTTGGATACATCGTTCTTACGACTTCTGCAGGCATCATGGACCATGAAGAGGCCAGGAGGAAAAACGTCGGAGGGAAAGTTCTTGGTTTCTTTTATTAGGAAGAGGCTCATTGCTAGGAAATTTTGAGGCTTCCATTTGTGTGTTATTTGAAGATATTGATTTTGTGCTTTATTTAAATTTTTAAGAGATTGAATCCAAAATCACATAAATTTTGAAGTTTCATTTCTGATGGTATGATGAGTGTGGTAGTTTTTTGGTGTTTCTTTAACCTGCTGTGACGTGTGAGCAATGAACACGTACATGTTTCTTCTAATACTGCCATTAAGGTTGTAAACAAGTTCGAGTTCGGCTCACTAAATTGAGGCCACAAAATGGCCATTCTTATGTTTATAATGCAACATTGGCCTACAAGACTCCTGTGGTTTCAGAAACATGCCAAGAAACACATTTAGAAGTGTAAAACTATATTTAGAATCAGTACCAGAAGGCAACATTTTGCCCATAGAAAAAATGAAAGAAAAATAAATTCAGAACGAATACAAAAAGACTGCCAATCTGTGACAGATACATATTTCCTTACAAGTCCTGTTTGATGTTCAATGCTGTAAAATCATTCAATATTTGATACAGACAGGTACTATATAGTATAACAAGACATTTACTAAACCAAAGCGTAAACTTGAGGAAGCTTTATATAACAGCGTATTCTCTGCGAAAGACGCCAAAAGATCTCTCGCTTGCTTGTTCGCCCCGAACCGCAACTACCGCCTTAAGCTCTCCACTATGTAGTCAGCATACAGATCCCTTCATAATGTAAAAATCGATGTTGTGAGAACATTATTCATAATCATTGCATGTAACACACTACTAGCAATAAAGAATAAAGTTAAGCATCTCTTTGAAGCGTCATGTGCATGAGTATATGATATGAAATATACAACACTAACGGACTTCTCCTTAATTTTTCTCAAAATAGAAAGCTAAAACTTCTTTTAGGACGGAGAGAGTAATTATTAAGCCAATAGTCAATCCTGTAAGCTCATTTGACTTAAAATTTAGAAAATTTAATGAAATAGATATATAATGGAAACATAGATGAAAGTTTAAGATCAAAACTCAGAAGAAGAAAAGGTGGAATAAAATATATCCAGAGATGCATCACTATATAGATGAAAGTAATTTGATTCAAAACAGTGCTCATGTTGTGCATGTGGAAATGAGAAAACTATTACTCACATGGAATGCTGGATCACTCCAAAGGCAGTAGTGGCTGGGAGGAAGTCATTGACAGCAACCTCCTTGTTCTCATTTTTCTTGTCTGATGATGTTGTTAAGGAAAAAAATTTCTGTTTTTACAATGCTTGAGTTGAAAATAAGAATGCTAGGTAAAAAGTTAGATCATGCATTAAGTTCTGAATAAACTTTAAGCAGGATACAGTCTTCAAAGAAACGACGGATTTCAGCCAGTCGGTGTGGGGGGAGCTCCTTGATATCATTAAAGTGACGGTACTCGGGATCATCAGCACAAACAGCAATTATCTTGTCATCTTTCTCACCCTGTTCATTACAGATTCAAAGTCAACATTTTCTCAAGGATAAGCGACCAATAGCAACACAAGTCCTGTTTAAAGTACCCTACCTGATCAATCATAGGCATGACGCCTATGGCTTTCGCGCGAAGAAAGCATCCTGGAAGAACTGGCTCCTGTTTATGTTAGAAAATATTTAATCAGCAGGTTGCATGGCTTAAGTGCGCTTTAGGAAAGTTAGAAAAGAAAGGTATACAGAAGATGCAAATATCTTTTTACAACTTCAAGATGGGACCCGGAAGAAAATTTGCATCACGGTAAAGAATTTATATGGAGATAGTCAAAGTATTAAATAATAACAGAGCTAAAAAGCACAGTACTACGGCAGTCTTTATCTTAAATAGATATGTTCTTATTTTATTTGGTTTTATACGTATGAAGTATACTCAAGTCTGAATCCTAGAACCAATATACAAGAGGGACAAGACCCTTGAGAGTTCTGCAAATATTATTACATATATGAATGCTTTTGATCAAAATTGTGAGATACACAACTTAGTTTTATGTTGACATCAAGCTTTAATATCTCAAGCAAAACTATAAGATTTGTGGTGCATTCAACAGATGTGTATAGATTAGGCAGCATACCTGCATGATAACCAAGACATCCAAGGGGTCATTGTCCTCACAAAGGGTACGAGGGATGAAGCCATAGTTGTGGGGATAGACAACTGAAGAATAAAGTATACGGTCAACCTGGCACATGTATGCAATAGTTAGCATCCCATCATGAATATAAACAAGTATCAAGGGAATAACTTAGCACAGCACACGTGATTACCTTGATCAGTCCAGTTTTTTTGTCAAGTTCGTATTTCACCTTGCTTCCCTTTGGAATTTCGACAACCTGCACAAATCAGCCTTATATTTTATTAAATCATGTCAAAACTAACTCATTGTTCTAATCAAGTTGAACTAATTACGAGTACAAAGCACCCTATAGTTCTCCAACAAGAACGGTACAGAATGAAGATATATTTACTTCATGTAATGGAATAGATCAAACATGTTTAGATTTCAGTATCCTTACACAATTGAAAACTGTAGGAGCTCCAGGGCCTATCTCAAGATCATGCCAAGGGTGGGCAGCAACAGATCTCCTGGTCAAAGATGACAGAATCCTTTCATTAAGAGGCGGGTGTGGGTGCGGATGTGAGGACTTAGTGTCAGGAGCTTTGTTCAGAGATTCAACAGGTGGTGCCATTTCTGAGAGGAAACCAGAGAGATATTAATATAGTTTTTCTTAGGAGCAAATAATCTCTAACAGTTAAATTTGTTGTTGTTTGGAACACAAATTATCATAAGCAGTGCATGAAACTAAGAATAAAACAAAATAAAATCTATACGTGACACAGTAGCAGGATTAAACCCAACTAAAGAAAGAAATAACATCCTTCTGAAACCATAATTTAAGAATCTAACATGTTATGTCTGTCAGTTAATAACTTATATATTGCGGCAGTTTATTTTGATTCAGTTTTTTTCTTTTTCCATATAGTATAAACTGCAGTTTTTCAATGTCACCTTATGCCAAACAACTCACAGAGAATGGAAAAGAAAGATGGAGATCCAGAATGCCACAGATCCCCTGATGCATGACTTATGGTACAAATTATGAAGTATTGCAGATTGCTGTGATCAAGATACTAAATGCAGCGTTTCGACAGACGCTTAAAGTAACCTAACTTGCTATATTTTACAACTTTATTACATTCCACAAGCTAAATAACATGGACCATGCAATTGCAAATGCAACCTGCATCTGATACAAAAATGCAGTCCTCTCTTCTGCACTAAAGTACAAAAAAAGATTACGCAGATAAATGTGTAGCCATTTCAATTTACAGACACTATAATTGGATAAAATGTAAATCGAACTCTAATCACAAGCCATACTAAACGAAGAGGGGAAAAAAAAGACAGAACAAAAGTCAAATCAAGTCCAAATCGTGGAACCACATGCGCAAGCTAACAAATATCAACTACCACAAAATTATTCTGCCAAACATTTACCAGATGAGTCTGTACGGAAACTTAAAAATCTACTAGAACAGGCACAGATCTACAAAATCAAAAGATCTCATACGGAGAGGAAGCACAACTTGGAGTTTCAACGCACAGTCAAAACTAGAATAACTCAAAACAGTCGTTTACGCACGAGATCAAGACCAACTCCATTGATCTCGCTAAGTGGACACAATTCAAACAATCCAACCATCATCTTCATGATCTCCGCACACACTAACATACGCAACTGCGAGTGTGCGATCAGATCCAAAAATAGCCAAAAACAGACAACGATACGAAATCAACTCAACAACCACAAAAAAATCTGCAGAAATGACTATAAATTTCTCAGAAGCCGAATTCGAAACGTACCGAAAAAGGTAGTACAGCCTGAACTTCCGGTTCCTCCTCTGGAAGAGACGAAGGTTGAAGTAGAAACAGCAGAGATCTCGAAGCGAAAACCCTAAGAAAGCAGAGAGAGAGAGAGCGAGAAGAGGGCGCTGATGTAGAGGAAAGCAGAGAAAGCTGTACGTGTTCCCGCTCTTCCTTCACTTTGCCATTTATAAGATACCAAACAAACAGAGTAGAAATTAAAAAAATACGATAAAATAAAATTGGTAGGAGAAAATAATTTCCAAAATTGCTTTTCTGGGAAGGCGCATATACTGTGAGGAACGAATATGTCGTGGCGCCAGCTGTGCTGGCAGACACGCGTCCGCTTTTGATTGGATGGTTGGTGGAGTGAGGCCGGGTCCACCCGGGACCGAGACGGTGTTCCTAACGGTCGTGCGGTGCACTTTGATTCGTCAATCGAACGTTAAAGAGTCTTATCTACGTTTTTTGCTTCGACAAATATTTATTTTTTACCATTCATAAATATTTATAAATTTATAAGTTTAATTATATTTATTTTTAGAGTATTATGAATCTCAGCTAATATTAAATTTTTCTTTTTATAAGCGACGGAACAACAGGCCCACAAACATCAGTGTTTCTCACCCTCAAGTGGGGGCGTCACCCGAGTTACTTGTTAGTTTTCTCCTTAAACCCATAAATCTCATCCCATACCGTCGGCAAGGAGACTCGAACTTTATACCTCAAAGGAAATCCAAAGCGCATCAACCGCTTGGCCTAACATGCCTTAGTAGTCAATATTAATTGGCTGAGAGTCTCAGCCAAGAGACAGAGAAAACGGATCCGGACGGGGCGATTCATTGGGACGGGTATGAGTGTAAATAGCTAATGTGACATTACCTAATTGGCCATGATTTATTGGCTGAAAGTCTTTTTTTCTCTTATTTTTAACTGATAAATGTAGAAAAAGTAGTTGGGAACATGAGCATGAGGTGACAATCTTTGGAGTTGCCACGTAAGAGATAACTGGGAAAATTTGAATGAGATAAGAGCAGTTTTGACAGTTGTGAAAAAACCGAGTCAAGAAATATGCGCCGCTGATGTGGTTTGGACACAAACACGTTTGTTTAGTTTGATGATAATAAAAAATTGTATGGAAATAGTGTATGTGTTTAGACTTTAGAGTCAATATGTGGGAGCCGATCGAGCCGGAAGCTTTATTGAATCTGGCAGCAACTAGGAAGGAAGTAGTCTTTGGAAACACATAAATTGGTCATTCTATTATCTTATTCATGGTCTTATCATAAGATTTTCAATCCTTCCTTAATTATGAAAATTAAAAAAACAACTATTTTGTATTTATATTTATACTTTAACACTACTTGGCAATGTCTCTGTAATATTATTGGTGTAATTAAAATACAAATAAATACAAATAAAAAACAGGTAGGAGAGGGTGAGGTGTCCACACACAGGGAACGAGGTGGAGGAGATGGCTTGGAAGCAATATTCTCAGTCACAGCTCAGCCATTTATCAGTATTGATGGGCATGTGATTCTTGCAAGATATATGCAAAGGGCACATCTGTTTTACTCAAAGCTGTCTCCATTTCTTCATAATTTGATAAACCTACCAGTCTTCTTGGAATCGCAACCTCCTAGATCCTAACTTTTCATTACATACTCTTCTTCCAACCAAAATAAAGTAAGGGTCAACAGTCCTACCGATGATTGATTTGGTTCGATACATTCATACACATGCAATCATTGCTTAGATCCGATTCCAACACGCGATGATGATATAAAGTTGGTGAATAATCAATACTGAAGCTCGAATCCGTTAGATTATGGCCCACGACCCAATAGTATTAGGTATGGGATGAGAACAAGTGTTGTAAAAATCATATCAGTGTGTTCTTTCCCAATCCGTTAGCCTACTTAGAAATCCTACTTTGTTTGTTGTTTTTCATGCTCAATAAACACGGTAGTTGTGATAGTTCTTTTATCTCGATATTATCGATAAGACGCTAATAATGTTATCCACAAATTCTAGTGACGCGTAATTAATTTACTTCACCTGCATATATGCCTAACTAACTATGGTCAATCTCATGCTTGATATTTGCCAATTGTAGCAAGTAGAAACATATGTTAGATATTATAACTAATTTGACATTATGAATATAGTTATGTTACCAATTGGCCACTTGGAGGTCGGTCCACCCAATAAGACAATAATATAAGAAGAACATGAAGATATGTGAATGTGACCTTGTCAACTATATTTACCGGTTATAATGGTCGTGGCCAACCACTTATGAATTATGAATATTCCTAGTATTATATTCAGTGCTGCTTTTTCTTCCATTTGTCATTCTCTTTCCTTTTCCTTCCATGCATAAGATATTTAATATTTATTATATAGTCGGTGGTGATATGCATTTAGTCTAAATTACACTAAAGTTTTGTTATAGACTTATAGTGCTTTTACCAATATTATATTAAACATTTAAATATTCTTACATATAAAGTTAATCATGCGATGAATTATAAGTTCCTAACAAAAATAACATGAGATGGATGAATCTTCCAAATGTAAAAGTGAGAATTGTGTGTGTCCACTATTATGTTTATAATTAGAGGTTAAGGATCCTAAGCCAAGAATTATTTGGCTTAGGCTAAGCCATCAATGAGGTGA
>JAYMTF010002114.1:0-19584 GCA_036897485.1 Pelargonium nanum | reverse complement strand
CAACTGATATAAAGTTATATCAGTTAACTGATATACATTTTTCTCATATATATATTAATCTAGAGCATATAAATATACATTTCTTAACTATTATCTCCAAAATTTAGAATGGAGTACGTAGTCAAGAAAAGAACAGGCCATTCGGCAATTCAACATGCCCACGAGGAGAAGGTAGTTCAATCCAATTCCAATTTCCAACCCAATAAGAAGCTTTCTCTTTCAACAAACCTTAACCACAGAAGTTCCTTTTCCTTGGCTATTTGCAGGAAAGAAGAAGGAACATAATAGAGTGGAAGCAAAAGCAACTCCCAAAACAAAATAATGAAATCAAAATAACTTGCCAATTCCACGTGTTCACATGTTATCGGTTCCATCACAAAATCACCCAATTTTCGTTGTGTGATGTACACTGGATAAGCTTGCCTCACTTTCTCTCATTTTCTCGAGAAAAAAATCCTATAACCCAAATGCAACCCCTCTAATTTCCCTCCCTCCCCCAACCATCTATGGCATAATTTTCCCCGGATACTTTCTAATCTCTACTCAACTAACTATTCATTCTCTCCTCCCTTTGTCGACCTCTCTCTCTCTCTCTATCTAGAAATGGCGGCCGTTTCTTCTCTCTCTTTCTCGGCTATCACCGCTCAACCTTCTGAGAGAAAATTCTCAATTTCATCGAATCGCGGCCTCTCTTCTAATGTAGAGAGTATTCGCTTTCGTACGACTTCTCCGTGCTATTCATTGAATGTTCGGGTCACGAATCCAGGCTCTCGGATGGTTATTCGGTGCATGTCGTCTTCTTCCGGTGAGATTCTCTCAATTTCAGTGTTTGTTAGCTCATTTCCATGGTCTTTGTCTGGATGCTGAGATAATGTGACTGAAAATTTTGTTTATTGCTTCTTTATGTTCTTCATTTGTGTTTTAGGTGATTGATCTGACTCGTCAATAGACTAGTATTCTTTTTCAAAAAAAAATTTGTTTGATTTCATTACACTTAGTCACTTACTGTTATCAAAACAAAGTTGAATTTCTTGTTTCATTTTAACAATATTTGTATTTGAGTGTAAAATTAATTGATCAATTTACATGAGAAACCATTAGAGGTGACTATATTTTGTAGGTAAAATATATAGGTCTGGCAATTTCAGATGTTCTGATACTGTAGTGTTTCTTGTTGCATGTATGTAAGAAATTAGATTGACCACAATTTAGAGTCCGAAGTATAAAATCCTTCAGTTATTCAAATGGAAGGGTATGTTGTGGTCCTGCATAAATGTTTGAACTGGCTATTCTGATTGACTGCTGAGACATTGTGAAGAGATGAAACTAGGAATATGATTATCCTAATATGATGGCTTTTGAAGTGTTTCAAGCTTTTGTCTATAAAAACCTCTACATCGAAATGTAAAGTAATCAGGTGTATCTAGCTACAATTATAAGCTCACAGTTTCTTATTTTTCCAAATATATATAAAACAGCTTTTATTGAGTTGGACAAAGAAAGTTTTACTTTTTGTCACACACAATGGTGTTGCCTATCAAGTTAATCATCCGCGGAGACAATTGAACTAATGACATGTTGAACTCAGTATGAGATTGATCAGATTCTGCAAGAGTTCATGATTTTATTGAACCAGTTTTATATTTTACTAAAGGTTATCACCTTGAAATTCAGTGTGGGGTTTCTCCTTTTAATGTCTTTCCTAATTAAAGTTCGGAGTTTGCTAGATAAAATCCCCTAAATCTTTCTTGGTTTTCGATATGCAGATGCTCTTCCACCTACAGTAGCTGAGACAAAGTTAAATTTTCTTAAGGCATATAAGCGGCCAATTCCTAGTATATACAACACAGTTCTGCAGGAACTGATTGTCCAGCAACATCTGATGAAGTACAAGAGGACATTTCGTTATGACCCCGTGTTTGCCCTTGGTTTTGTTACTGTATATGATCAACTCATGGATGGATACCCAAGTGATGAGGATCGAGAAGCCATCTTCCAAGCATACATAAAGGCATTGCAAGAGGACCCAGAGCAATACCGGTTTGTCCACTTAGTTTCTTGTTTTCCATTAAGAACCTTATAAATTTTTGCTAATTGAAAAAACCCAGTTACTGAGTTAACACTGGTAAATTGTTTGGGCTTAAACAACTTAGTTTTTGTGGGACTCACATGAATTGAATACATAAAATAAAATAAAAATGCCTCAAACAAATAATGTTAAGATTTAAGGCTAAAATATCGCAAATACATCAAAATGTAAAATATTTTTTGTTAAAAGAAACCTGAATGTGTAAATGCACAAAAAAGTCAAAACTATAGCAAGCATAATGGTTCACTAGCGGCCTAACCTGCAAACCTGAGGCATACCCTTGAAGAAATCAGAGATACATAATATCAATAGATAAAACTTTGATGGGTGGTGCTAGAATGAAAGATCTTTAATTTACTTCAGAAGATTATACACAAAAAGAAATATTCTAACTGCATGTTTTGCTAAATTTGGTGTGCGTACTTTAAGAAGATTGTGATCCGTTCTTGATTGAATTCCATCAAATATATTAGAAGGGTGCTTTACCTCAGATTGAATGGTTTTGTATGCAACACACTACAGAACTGATGCACTGAAGCTGGAAGAGTGGGCTCGATCTCAGACTTCCAGCTCATTAGTTGAGTTCCCATCGAAAGATGGGGAAGTTGAGGGGATAATGAAGGACATCGCTGAAAGAGCTGGGAGTGGAAATTTCAGCTATAGCCGTTTTTTTGCTATTGGATTGTTTCGACTTCTTGAGTTGGCTAATGCATCTGAACCCACTGTACTAGAAAAGGTTTGTCTTCAGTTTATGCTATGTTATGATATATTATATGCTTGCTCAAGTGCCTAAACAAATCTTTTCATGTGCAGAGATGTTCATTGGTTTCACATATATTCTATATAATGAATGTTTGGCTCTACTTACGCTTTAGTTGGAAATCTGTGGTCAGAGAATTTGTTCTCAAGTAGATTTAGGCAAATGATAAATTTTCACCCGGGATTAAATTCCTTATAACCTAAATTCTGTGATCCTTCACTTGTAGTTGTAGCAAACTACTCAGATATGTTTGATAAGTTTGCTCCTCTTTTCTCAAGAATTGAAAAAAAAAACATATTTGCTAGGATTTGTTTTATTAGTTGCTATTTTCTCTTTGTCCCAAAAATAAGAATTTTGATTGTCAAAATATGCTGAAAATCTTATGGGTAGCAAATCATATGGTCTATCATTTTATTTTTGCAGATATAATAGCACGTGTCCAATTAGCATAGCAGCATGTATGTCATTTCTTTATTGGTGTTAGGGTGTATAAAATTTTAGGCTTATAACCATGAGTAGTATGGGGAATTGCGGGTATTTGAGCTATACTTTCTTTTAGAATAATAGCCATTGATGTCTTAAGTGGTACTGAATTCATTTTGTGGCTCCAGCTGACATGCCTATTTGATGTTAGTGGTGGTTCTTTTTCTTATTATCTCATCTAGGTCTTTGTGGTTTTGTATGCATTGCCTAGTTCTACCAAATTAGAATTATCTTCAAAGCTGAACTATTCTCTACCCATAAATTTTGTTGTCTTTATCAAGACACCCTGGACAACAACTTCTATTGCACCTTTGAAATTTGGCTTTTGTTATATCACCCCTACTGCAAATTTGACATCAACTGGAAATTGATGCAGTGAATAACAACGGAATGTTCAATTGATACTGTGCAATGAGCTTACAGTAGATTCCATCATCAATATAGGGTTAGATCTTGGCTTGCTAGGGCATAAAATATATGATGCATTGAAGAGCTATGGAAGGATCAGTTGATACATGCAATGAATTTACATAGATTTCATTATCAATATAGGGCTAGTGCTTGCTTGCTGGGGCTTATAGATCACATTATGAGCTTTGTTGGTTATATTAAGGGTTCAGGCAGATATGTAGTACCTTGGCGTATTAACATTGCTGACGAAATACCAATACAGTACTAGGTTAAGGATTTGGCTTCAACAGTACTTTAATAAGTCTGCTGGTTAAGTGATTATATGGAAAACTGTGACACAAGAAATAAGTGGAATTATTTTACCACATTCAGCATGAATCTAATTTGGTAGAATATGATACTCAGCTATGTTAATATCCTAAAAGGGGAAAAGGTATCAGGATTGTAAGTTTACATTTATTGTTGGTTCCATCTCCTACAGCTTTGTGCTGCCTTGAACATCAACAAGAAAAGTGTGGATCGTGACCTTGATGTGTACCGCAACCTGCTCTCCAAGTTGGTTCAAGCAAAGGAGCTTCTAAGGGAATATGTGGATAGGTAAAAACTTATTTTGCCAAATTTTGAATAATTGGGGTCGTAGACATCAAACTGAGGGAAAAGGTTTGTTAATTGTTTCTGGTTTTCAGGGAGAAGAAGAAAATACAAGAAAGGTCAGACTCACAGAAGGCTAATGAGGCCATTACAAAATGTTTGGGAGATTACCAGTATATTGGCCAGTAGACTTCAGCTCCACAATGCCTGTCGGCACTTGTGCAGTTCCTATCCTGTCTTTGCCTCTCTTTTTTCCCAACATGTGATAGAGTTGGACCTTCCACAGTTCAGACCTTTCATCAACTTGTGGATCAGCTTTCCAATATGTAAGGCTTAGGATGGATATGGTGATCCAGCTAAATCATCGTTCAGGTCATGATGCTTATATGTTTGTTTTCCTTTATTTGAAAAAGTGACAACTACATATTTTTACCCAAATTGTAATTTTACCACTCATAAATGCTTTGATGCATATGAAGAGTATTCTGCCTCATATTTTATTTTCTCCCCTTTATTAATAGTTGTATACTTAATGTACGTATATGGAAATAGAGAACACCACATTCAAGTCTTGGCTATAAATGATGTGGCTAAAAGCCTAAAACAGAAAAAGTCTCCTTTCATTCTAAAAGATAAAAGATAATTAAATTGTGTGTAAAATTCTTGTACACACGGCCGTGTTAGCGTACGATGAGCATGAAGATCTTGGAGAGTTGCCAGATTTCTCCACCGCCAGGCTCAGTTCCACCAACCCATTTGCCTCTCACTTTCTTCGACTTCCCATGGCTTCTTTGCTGTCCTATGCAGCGTCTCTTCTTCTACCACCTTCCTCAACCACTTCACCACTTCACTCTCACCGTCCTTCCCAACCTCAAACACTCCCTCTCCCTCGCTCTCCGCCTCTTCTCCCCCTTCCCCGCCAATCTCGTCTGCCCTCCTCCGCCCCACAAACCCCACCTCCTCTTTTCTCCCGGCGCCTCCGTCTCCCTCACCGTCGCCGAGTCCTCCTTTGATTTCAGCCGCCTCGTTTCCGACCATCCTCGAGACGTCACAGAAATCCACCCTTTCGTCCCAAAACTAGGGCCTGCTTCATCGGCCGCCGACGGGACCCGATTGCTTCCTCTTCTCGCGCTCCAAGTCACCGTATTCCCAAACTCTGGCATATCCATCGGAGCTGTGTTCAACCACGTGGCAGCAGATGGCATGGCGTTCAACCATTTCATGAAATCCTGGGCGTTCATTTCTAGAACGACCCCTAGCGATCAAGATTTGACATTTCTGGACGAGTCAGCTGAGCCGGCGCCGCCCTCCCACGACAGGGACGCTATTGCGGATCCATACAGGCTTGAGCCCATTTTGTTGAAGATTTGGTGGGAGACTATGGCCTCAACATTCGAGGAGCACGTGGGCCGCGATCTTCAAGACATGATCAGGGACACATTCGTGTTGGGCCGAGCCCATATTCTAAAACTGAAGCACTGGGTATTGGCCCAATGCCTGGATGAAGAAGAGGCCTCATCGTTTCACGCATCGGCGTTTGTGGTGACATGTGCGTTTATATGGGTTCATTTGATCAGATCACATACGCAGCAACAAACGCAAGCTGATTCTGAAATGATCAACGAAATGGATCACTTGTGTTTCGCAGCAGATTGTCGGAACAGGAAGGGCTTCGAATATCCAATACCGGTTACATATTTTGGAAACTGTCTAGCTATATGTTTTGTGTCAGTGAAGAGGAGTGAACTGGTTGGTGAGAATGGAATATTTGCTGCGGCTAAAGCTATAGGGAAAAGGGTAAAGGAATTGGAGGGCGGAGCGTTGAGAGGTGCGGAGAAGTGGATGTCGGATTGGAAGGAAGCATCGGAAACTGGAAATCTGGTGACGGTGGCAGGGTCGCCAAAATTAGGAGTGTACAAGACGGATTTCGGGTGGGGAAGGCCAAGAAAGAGCCAAGTGGTGCACACAGATGTGGTGAGCGCTATTTCATTAGCGGAGAGCAGGGACGAGGAAGGCGGGATTGAAATTGGGATGTCTCTCCATATGGATCAGATGCATATCTTCAACGCCTGTTCTCAACAAACCTTAAAACTTCTCTGAAATTATACTACGTACTGAGCTTGCTCAAATTATGTCAACTATACTGAGCGTGTAATAGTAATCAAGTCTGAGAAATTGGGCATGTATTACCAAATATATGAATAAACTTTTACCTCTAAATTTTTTATATTTGTAAAAACCGGTTTCTTGTGGTGGCCGTGGATGTGATTAACGACCCATGTGGGCTGAAGCCCATTTATCAAAAAATTTAATTGGGCTTTGAATCTTTAGCCTGATATGGGCTTTGAATATCAACTCTTCTCTTGTGTAATTGTTTCTTCACGTTGAGAATCTTTTAAATTACACAACCCATAAATAAATTATTCGACAATGCAAAGAAGAGTACGTGGATCAATATACAACACTAATAAAAACAATACTAAATTCCATCCAACCCGGCGAATTATAAATATATTATCCCCTAATTATGTT
Source organism: Pelargonium nanum (assembly GCA_036897485.1). Classification (NCBI taxonomy): domain Eukaryota; kingdom Viridiplantae; phylum Streptophyta; class Magnoliopsida; order Geraniales; family Geraniaceae; genus Pelargonium; species Pelargonium nanum. The sequence goes on along the minus strand of JAYMTF010002114.1, from coordinate 12,718 downwards.
GCACCAATATTATGCAGCACATTGGCTTAAAAATAAAAGCTTCTAATAGCAAGTAGACCAACAACAATACAGCCTACACTACACAACACTAATTTATTAATTCCTACTGACATTATTTCCATGCACACCATTCAGCTGTGACCACGTGGACTCATGTTAGGTGATACTAACAACTCCTTGGAACCAATTAATAGGGTCTGATCTGAACTACTCCCCCATAATTCATCCTAGTTTTCGGACTTCAAATCTCTGTGGCCACTATATTTTAATCATTGATCATATCAGAATCTATATATATTGATAAAAAAAATGTGCATGCAATTACAAGATAATGATCTCACAATTAATAACTAAAACTCCAATGAGTGTGTGAACTAGCTTAGCCAGATCTATTTTGTAATATTCAAAGTTTGTTGGAGAAAACTGACAACAAATATGCCTCATATGCACTTAACTACTCCTTTATATAATCTTATTTTAGTCAACTTTGTGACATACAGATTACTAAATAGGGTAAGCCATGCACAAGCAAACCCTAGATTTGCGACATGTAATTGGCTACGTAAGCGTCCATGAAATTCATGAAGAAAACCCTTTTAAAAATGAATGAAGTTGGCCAAGATGCAACAAGAGAATCAATCAAAGATCCAGTGATTTAATTAGTTGAAAGCTTAATGTAATCCAAGGAAAACGTGATGCTGCTTAGACCCCAAACACGGAGACAAGAGACTAATTAATTATTGATTAAGAATGTTATTGATTATAGTATACTTAAGATTATGATAGAGAACTTTATAATCATTAAGTAATCCATAAAAGTTAATTTGCTGGTCAACTAGCTTAATCTATTTAATTCCATGACTAATTCTCTATTATAATATATAGCAGCAAAATTATAAGTTTGTGTGAGGATTTGCATGCAAAAGGTTTCACAAATAGGGTTCGAGAAAGTTAATAATGACCCACTAATTAATCTGGATTAGAAGAGATGTTAACTAATGATGTTCTTCTAGAATGCTTTTTAGGAATGAAGATCATACAAGGCAAGGCAAAAAAGAGGCAACAGTGTTTTGACTTAAAAGGCAAATCTTGGAAGAAAATAATAAACAAGTATTTGACCATTTTATTAGTCTTTCCATTTATGATCTCTTGGTTTTGTTAGATAAAAGTGGATGAAAAAGAGCACCAGACTTTCAGTACCTTTGAATTGTGTTTCACAGAAAATAAATAGGATCTGCAGATGAAGCAACATTCAAAGAAACTTGGTCATGACTTTGTGTGTACTAAGGACAATTGTCAAAAATGAGACAAGAAAACAAATAGATTGAGAAGAGAAGGTGATGATCATGGCTCGGATTGGTTGACTTTGTTGGTAGCTAAAAAGTAGAAAGAGAAGCTTGTCACTTATAGTGCTACGTGTCTTCATTGTAATGGTATTGATAGAACTAATATTATATGTTACAGCTTGGAAAGTTTGCCTCCAATAGGAAAATCTGGTCACTGAAGGCTCATGAGTCATCATGACTCATCGTTTAGATCCAATTAAAATTAATTGACAGCGAAGATGGTATGATTAGAAATAAATGATTAAAATCCAAAAAATTATAATAAAGATGAGGGATCTGGGATTCTATGTCTAGAATGATCGAAATGATTTTTTTTTCTTTAAAGAAATAGTAATTTTATTATGAAATTTGACAAATTCTAGTCTCTACATGAAACATATCTGATTTAGAACTAAATGCTCTAATACGTGTAACTTCATTCGCAAATATCGAAAGGTTATACGATCAATCAACTTTCACATAATTGAAAAAATAACTTTCAACAAAGAAAAATAAAACAAAACTTCCTACAATGAGACACCTACTACATAAAACATAGCATGAGAGAAATTATTAACTCTAGCATATATATGCTCACAAATTAGCATGTAGTGATGACGGAGATGTTACGAGACGTCTACATGAAAATTGTACAAGATGAGCAAATAATAATGGTAAAACCAATCATAAAAATAGAACTAATTATGTCAGAGTCTGATTTTAAGAGATTGAATCACCAACGACAAAAAAATATATCGATAATGGTTTAAAGAACAAACTTGAATATATATATATATATATGTATGCATAAATGTAATCATGATCACCTTTCTGTTAATTAGTACTACTTGAGCAATAACTTTACATAAAACATATCAGATGTGCTGTACTAATTGACTAAAATCTTTGTTATCAAATCTCACGTGCGTATTAAAATTGACTATATACATATATGGTGTAGGTTTATGTACATGGCATAAAACTGAAGAATGACAAAAATAGAGCAAAATTCTAATTACAGATGAGGGAGCCTAACAACCCTTACCGCCCAATCCCATATATACACAAATCACAACCAAAGTACTTGGCGTGTAAGAAATTGACAAAACCTCAATATATACTATAAAGCATACTTTTGTTTTCACTGTCATATCTCTAATCTCTAACTGGCTGCGGCACCCCAATCATAAATTGCCATGTGTTTTCAATTTGTTTCCGTTCCATGAAAAAGGAACAAAGAAAAACGTCTCATAGTTCTTCTAGAAAATGAAAAACAAGCACTAAAAAAACTCGCGACCTGTAATGCAAATTTCATTCACAAAATATAATTTGTAACGGAACTGTGACAAATTATTTATGTTATTGTTTAGGTTGTCACAAATAATTGTGACAGAAATTCCCGTCACAAATGTGTGTGACTGTGTGTGACGAAAAATATGAAATCTGTCACAATTTGTGACGGAAAATTTTCTTTCACAAATTTCTATCACAGTTTGCAACTTGTTTGTGCTGAAGAAAAATAAAAAGAGTAAATTAAACAGGACTAGCTAATCCCACTGATGTATACTCCCTCCGTCCCAAAATGAGTGTCATTTTTCCATTTTTTGCAAAAATTAAGGATTACCAAATAATTTAATGTGTTTCCAATATTACCTCACTTTCCCCCCTACACTCCATGTGCAGTTCAGATCTGCCCATGTGCAGTTCATAAGTGATAAGGGTAACATTGGAAAAACAATAATATAATAACCTAAAAATAAAAACAGGACACTCATTTTGGGACAAAAAAATTAGACAAACAGGACACTTATTTTAGGACGGAGGGAGTAGTATAGTACTTACTAGGTATAGGTATTAATTTAGAGGTCATGTGTTGTACTTGTACCCTCCTATCTTCAATGAATTCTCACGTAGCATATCAATTTTTTTCTTCAGAAAAGAAACTTATCACATCTAGCTTCGTAAAAATATGAATACTTTCTGCTTACCTGTAATAAAAGTAAAGTTGATTAAAAAGAATTATCACATTGTCAAAATCTGTTTTGACTTTAGCCCAAAATTCAAACGAAGTAAATTCAAGGGATTGACGTACCCATGATGCAATTTGTGTTGACATGAAGTTTTTCCGATGAAAAATGAAAATATCGGTGAAAATATCCAATAAAAACACAAAAAAAGTCAGAGAAAATTACAACATCGATCACTGAGCTACTGCATATACACATAGATTGATTGAGCCACGATATAGGATTGGGCACGTGTCGCCAGAGACACTCGGGCGGCGCCAAATACATTTGACTTGGAAAATCATCAATATTTCTCAAACTATATGTATAAATATGTAATGGTGAGATGCTCTCAAAACACAAAGCCCTATTCAACAAGTACTTTAATCACTTCTGCAACTAATTAACAGCTCTTCATCACTTTCTCTGCGAGCTTCCCTTTAAGAAACTAAAGATATTATCCATGGGAAGAGCACCTTGTTGTGATAAAAATGGACTGAAGAAAGGTCCATGGACTCCTGAGGAAGATCACAAGCTCATGCAGTATATTCAGTCTCATGGACCAGGAAATTGGCGATCTCTTCCCAAGAATGCCGGTAGGTCATTGCGTGTGTGTATATATATATGCAACTTGATTTTAAATTTCATGGTTTCTTTGCATTGCTTGTAATCATCCTATAATGGTTTTTCATTGTGGGTTATTTGTTGATTGTAGGGCTTGAGAGGTGCGGGAAGAGTTGTCGTCTCCGTTGGACTAATTACTTGCGCCCTGATATCAAGAGGGGAAGATTTTCTTTCGAAGAAGAAGAGACAATCATCCAACTGCATAGCGTTATGGGAAACAAGTAAGATACTACTATTCATTTAATTGGTTTTATAGTTCTAATACTCAAAAATATGATCAATGGTAAATTGTAGTAGGCAAGAGCTCACTCTACCTTGATAAATGACAAATTTTTAATGGTTCAACGGATGATGGTGCTCTGTACACTAGAAAATGGATCATCTCACACATTTAAGGCCTCATAAAATTATAAACATGATTAAATTTTTAATTTTAGAGTAAAAACTAAAGAACATGATCCCCTTTTCTTTCAATAGTTGACTCTGCTACTAAATATGAATGTCAAGTAAGTTAGCTAGTTTAACAGTTCCATGTATCTTACAATTATCACTTTTTTTGTCAAACATAGATGGTCAGCAATTGCAGCTCGCTTGCCGGGAAGAACCGACAACGAGATCAAGAATTATTGGAACACCCACATCAGAAAGAGGCTCCTCCGAATGGGAATTGATCCAGTGACCCACACTCCTCGCCTTGATCTTCTTGATCTATCCTCCATTATCACCTCCTCTCTCTGCAACAACCCCTCACAGCTCCTAAACCTCTCTACCTTGATGGGAATGGCCTCCCAACCATTTGTTAACCCTGAACTCCTAAAACTAGCCACAACCCTTTTCACTTTGAACCAAGAAAACCAAATCTACAATCCTCAAATGCAAAACCAAGTGCCAACAATGCATGAAGTCCCATCTTGCACCACTTCTAATAATGTTGCTTGTGCCACTTCGAATTTGGACCATACACAATTTGTACAAGCCAATGTGGAAGGGCTTGCATCAAATAACTCGGTGCAACAAAATTATATTGGCTCAAACACAAACCCTACATTACACGATAATTTGGGGAATTCATGCTTCGAATCAATGAACAATGACTACAATAATCAAAACTTTTGTTTCGACTCAGTTAAGTCGAATTCGTCATCAACCTTCATCAACAGCAGCACTGAGGATGAGAGGGAAAGCTACTGCAGCAGTTTGATGAAGTTCGAAATTCCAGAGAGTACGTTTGATATTAGTGAATTCATGTAAATTAATGTACACATATATACTGTTAAGTTGGTTTGTGGAGACTGTTATTATTATTGTAGGATTGTTGTTGTGATTTTGCTATTGGATTTTAATTTTTTCATTTTTATAGAGATTGAATTTGTATTTGTTTATAAATTCAATTCTTTGTATTTTTAATGTATTCTTTTCCATAAGTATATAGCAACTTGAGTTTCCTTTGAATTCCTCCAAGTGTAGAAGCATGTTTTTTTTCTTCTAATATACTGATATCTATATTGATGATCCTTTAGATCTAGAGTCAAATAGACCCAATCAACTGAACTTATTGTCACATTTGTGTGTCAAGATAGGAGCCTAATAATTCAAATTCCAATCTTATGCCTTTTAGGTTTTCGAATCCTAGTCTTGCTTAGAGTCGAAACAAAGGAACACAATTAATGTAAATTGAAAACTAGTACTTGTGCTATGAAATTTAGCTCTGAAAATGAGAAAAATAATGACTAAGATCATAATTTTTTTTATAACATTTCATAAATTTTGAAAGCTTATATGGAACTGAAATATCAGGAACAAACATTCCAGAAACACGAAATTCAAAAAAGTGAAATACTACCAAATCACTTGCCAGAAATATTGCAAAATAAGGGTACAAATACTTGGTGAAGACATTTGACCATTTTGTTAAAAGTATTATCTATTTGGAATATTGAATGGAAAAAAAGGGCAAAGTGTATCTTTATTAATGCCTATTATATTATATCATGGCTTATGTGATGGGCTTGGTGTAAAGTTGAGCCGTACAAGTGGGCTGAATATAAAGTGAATTTACTGATCAAATCAATTTTGATTCCAATCAGCCTGACCCAATTTGTAGGCCCAACTATACGGCCATTATGAAAATTTTAAAATTAAATGTCACGAAGAGTATAATTTTGAAACGCAAGAGACCCGAAGCTAGAGACATGCACACTAGTGCATTGTTAAGTGAAATGTAAAACGCCAGATTAGTGTCTCTAGCGTGATGAATAAGGAGCTACCAAACGAATTTGTGAAGAGAAGCTAGAGAGTGTAAATGTTGAAATTTGATAAATAAATTCAAGAAGTAGCCAAAATGATCTCTTACTCATTTGATAGACGAGGTATTTATATTCATATAATGTGTGGAGATGGTAATGTGGTGTTACAAGATCAATTAGTGATGTCATGATGGGTCATGATGATGCCGTGCTTATATTATATGATGAATATGTTCGAGCCTTGACTATGTCATGATGAGGTGATGTTGTTGTCACCATGTGTGAGCCTTAGGGCGGAGCTCGAAGATGGAGTCGTATGACGGAGTCTAGAAGTCACCAATTCGGCATAACTTATCCGAGATCTCCAATATGACCAACATTTGCTTACCAATCACGTGTAATAGTTGAATATTCAGGGACAGCCCGCATTTAGGATGTGACTTTCTTGAGTTCTAAGCTAACCTAGCTAAGGTGTGGGCCATATTTGACCATTTTTCTTTATTACGTACGTTTATTTGTTTACGAAACTCGATTTAATTTTTTTGTCATAAATTTTTCAAGTCCACACTTAATTCAATTTTTTGTCATTAGTTTGATCTAAATCTCAGCTTTATCCATTTCGATTCAATTTTGACATTACTCGTGTCGGCTTCTTAGTGAGTAAAAGACCGGACTAATTGTCAGCTACCTTCAAAAATTGGGTCCATTTTTTTTGTTGGTTCTCCATGTGATAGTAATCAGTTAATGCTTGAAAGAGTGTGTGGGGAGTGGGGTTCCTTGACAAATTGACAAATTATTAGCTTATAATAACAGAACAATTGAACCAACATTATTTATTGTACTTTTGTTTCATTATATTTATACAGGAGGCAGCGACCTGTTTTTTCACTAAATTTTCCCTTTCCGGAGGCACTTTTGAGCTTGCTCTCTTTCTTATATAAGTTGTTATTAGATCTGATCCTGCCTAAGCTCAACAATTCTATTACAATTTTATTTGGACAAGTACATATATATAACACTGTCCTTTTGAGTTTGATATGAAAAAAACAAGTGATCATAGTTCTTTATTATAAAAAAAGTTGTTATATTAAACACACATCTACAACCTAACGTCGTCTTTAGAGGTGCCTCGAACTCAATATCAAGATTGTGTACAAGCGCTTATACCGCTTGGCCAATAGCCGTTGGCAGTACTAGTGATAGTTAATGAAATTGCTTTTGAGTTTACATTTAGCTTATTCTGCATTATAATCTATATAACATATATTTTGAAGTCATTGAAAAATTATGTAGCAATTAAAATGGAACTTTTTTCTAAAAAGAAATGGAACGTTATTTAAAAACGTTTATTTTAAAATTGATGAAGTATAATGTTGGACAAAATTACAAATGGTTCACAAAGCAAATTGATTCACCGCCGGCGTGCCTCGAATTGTCTCCATCTTAAACAAAAAAAAAAAAAAAAATGAAAACGTGATGAGATAAGAAGTTTGGAGTACATGAAAGAGACCATTGTTTTACCACAAAAAAATATGTTTTCGTTTTTTACAAAAAATCATAAATGAAAACGGGACCATACATACAAGTAGCGGCATCTCAAATCTCAATGGATATTATAAAAGTTAATAACTAATGAAGTGATAATTTCAAAAGCGTATCACCAAATCTACTGTTTATATTATAATTTTAATGAAATGATCATTTTTTTTTTTCTTCGTGAATCTCACGTTAACTTGGAAAATTGGAATTCGCCGCCTTTTATACAGTAGTGTTTTTAGCTATTTAACTTGTAAAAGAGAGTAAGAAATTAAACTAGAATATTCTCATTCACTCATTGCATGTATGGCTCTTTAGAAGGCTGAAAGGCCAACCTTTTTTTTTTTTTTTTTTTTTGATATCGAAAGGCCAACCTATTAATTAACTACTTACGGTACGGATTATATTTATGGCGAAAATAGTAGGTAAGTGGCGCCCAACTAACCTAATTAACGTATACGAAATATCATAGTCTTTCTCATTTATCTTAAGTTATTTATTAGAGTTTTTTTTTTAATCACTGTCATTTTTATCAACGATGGTTTAACTATTTTTAATCATATTATCTTTTATTGAATAAATATATATTTAGCATATCCGACCTGTTTATAAGTTAATTTTTTCGTTCGTTACAAAACTGACTCTTCTCATTCGATTTATTTGCAGACGATTTATTATCATATCCACTTTCATTATTAATTTTTGATAGATTAGTCATTTTCGTGTTTTTCTGTTTTAAATCTTATTTTAGAAGTTATATTAATTTTATAGTTTGATTACACTTTCTTGGTCGGCGTTGTGGTATGTTTTATCTTGTAGAATGTTTTGTTTTGTTTTACATTGTTGATAATTGTTTAGTGGTGAAATCTAATGTTCTTTCAAGTCATAGAGGTCGTGAAAATCGTGAGGAGAGTAACTATGTCTTCGGTTTGATTGTATGTGATATTTTGAATCTTGTTGACCATTTTACTAGTATACATTTTTGTTTTGTTAGTAGATCTCTATGAATCAGGTGGCTCGTGTTTTCGGTTAAGTCGTCGAGTTCTCTATTAGTCTTGGAAAAATAAATAGACTAACATACCCTTGGCGAAATTTCTAATTATTTTATACTTGATTTTTTAATTAATAATATGAGTTCCTTTCAAAAATAAAAATAAAGGCAAAATATATGTCACCCTTCAAAAAAAAGGCAAAATATATGTCATAGATGAGACAATGATACTACCGTCAAAAATTTGAAAAAATTAAACGTAAGAAGAAGATGAAAAGCTGATAAACAATTAATAAATAAATTATTTCAGAAAAATCAATAATTTTTTAAACCGCTAAAATTAGAGTATATAGTCTCTTTCCCTTCTCTTATAAGTCACCTATTCTTGAGGCATTTGCAATGGAGTGAAGACATGTTTAATTACAATGACTAGTATTCATAAATATAATTGGTAAAATGTTTGGAATCGAAAGAGAAGAGTTTAAAAATATATATTCTTATTTGCAAGCCACTTCATACCAAAAAAAAAGGAAAGAAGAGAATTTCACTCTTATAACAAAATCACATGTGACTAATTATTGGGAATTTGGGACAAGACAAAACGTCAAAATCAAATGATTATAAACGAGTACAGCATATTCCTTATAATATTATTATTTGGTCCACACAATTTGCTTCTTATAAACGTGAATGGCCATTGAATAGCTTATGAACCTCCCATTTTCTCTCCAAATCCCAACTATGTCACCAACAAATTTTCTCCACAAACTCAACTCTCCGCATATAAGATTATTTGACCTTGGGTTGACTGTCGGCCCAATAGTATATTACAAATTCTAAGGCTGAATAATAGATTAACACTACGTTTTAAAATTGTACAAAATGATGTATTAATAAATAAGACGTAACACATTATATATTTCAATAATAATTTATCTAAATCGTAATATGTCATATGTACAATAGTGTTATAAACCAGGCGCTCGACCCCAAAATTTTAATACAATTATAAAATGCAATAATTTGATAGTTATTCTAGTATTATTTGGACAAACATGCCAAGTAAATCTCATCATTTTTTGTTTACATTGCGAGCAGAGTGATCTTGGGTTGATTTGGTCAGTTGTAATTACTTTTTTAGTCTTTCAACTAATCACTTTCAGGATTTACTAAATATTTAGATGGCCGTAATAAAAATATTGAGGCCAGAGTGAACTAAACCCACATATGCTAGACAATTTGGTTTGATTTTGTTTGGCGGTTTGGACTATGTTGAGTACATTAAATTATAAAAAATCAAATATGATACTATCATATGGTTTAATGCTTCGAACATAAGAGTTGAGTTGAAATTGTTGCATTGTTGAGTTTCATGTTTGAAATTTGGAGGTCCGTTTTTTTTTTAAATTGTTACTTCATTATTTGTTCTACATTTTATTGAATTTTAATTTTAAGATTTCAACTTTGTGACTTTGTGTTTAATTATAGGAGGTCTGAAGGGTGTGATTCAATTTTTTGAACACCCGTTATTACTTATTGTGTTTGTAGGACTGTATAATTTGTATCTTATATTCAGATCCGTACAATTCTTCTCCGTATGCACTTTGAATCATTTTATCTCCACAATTTTGTGAATCGATCGATCTCTTCAATCATTTTGAAACCTTAGCCATTGAACTAAGGCCTTGTCGGCAGAAAAAAATTCCAATTTAAGTGGTTGCAATTCATACCGATTGGTATTGGCACATGTATAATTGCAATAAATATATATACATGAATTATTTCATTCAAGTGTTAAATTTTGGAATGCTGGAAAAAAAATTGGATTGCTGAGGGCAACGACAAATGGATACCATATTCCAAGATTTAAGAAGATTGATTTTTCTGACACCCCATACCCTCTATTAAAGTGAAATGCAAATCCAATAATACATTTTTTTTTAATTCAATCCAATAATACATATTAAATATGTGAATTATTTTATTTTGGCCACTCGAAAACGCATGCCACCAACTATTCAAACAAAATGAATAGATATGACCTCCTGCCATGAACGACCACCTTCTAGATCGTTTCCACGCACATGCCGATTTTCATTTTGTATCTAATAATCTCTATAAGCTAGGGAGCAACATAATATTAGGTACAGAGCACCTGAATACAAATCACCAACTACATGCATGTGTCGTTGATTTTGTTGATATTATTACGCAAGGTTGGGATTAATGTTCCCATGTTTTTTTTACTGCATGTAAATAATATATTATACACACACACAAGGACTATAACCAGTGACAATTCCGACAAGTTATCACAATCAACCATCTTTCTACAATTCATCGTTTTAAATTATGAAATATGAAATACATAAACTATTTGCATGCATGACACAACCTCATCAACTCCCCCTCCCCCGATGGCCCAACTTGAGAACAAGTAAATCAAAATGTCGTTTTCCCAAAAAATATGTCAACTAATTGAACGCTAGTAGGGACATAGGCCGGACAAATAATGCTTTTCAATATCTCGTCATGAAAAAATCGACAATCAACTTCAATATGTCTTGTTCTCATGGAAAACAATTTTTTTTGTTATATGAAGTGCAACTAGACTGTCACAAAACAGAAGTATTGACTTATTAAGAATTCACAAGATGCTTATTAACCACTTTAACTCGCTAGTTGTGGTAGTCATAGATTGATACTCTGCTTCAGCTGACGATTACGAAATAGTATGTTGTTTTCTCGTCTTTCAATAAATAGGAGAGTCACCCAGCAAACAAACCACCCAATAAGAGATCGTCTAGTCAATGGATATTTGACCCAATCTGAATCACACCAATCGTATAATTTTAAACTACAGTTACTTCGTAGCAAAATTCCTTATCCTAGTATACCTTTCAAATACCGAACGACTCACAAGACAATATGTCAATGCTATCTCTTGGTTGTTGCATAAACTGTGAGAGTATATAAACACATGACGACAACTATGTCCTGGTAAAAGTTATCACAATCAACCTACCTTCGTTATAAATCAAACATTCCTAAATTATGAAATATGAAATAGAGAAACTGTCCACATATGAAAAGTTATATACTTATACGATCTAATTTATTCGAACTTTGACGTTAATGCTTGTTCGGTTTTTGCTTTTTAGGATGGAAGGTAAATAAAAAAGAATGTAGGATGGACAATGAGTCAATTTAATTTTGCATGAGTATTCTTAGCTTCCTTAATTTGCATAGTTGAGCTGCTAAAAGGTGTTCATGCAGATGAGATAGAGCTTAATTATCAATTGATGCAGTCCACAATTTCTATGGATATTATTAATTAAAATGTATTAGAGCAGTGAATATAGAAGTTTGAATATTATAATATTTTTGGATGATCTTTCTTAGAAATATACAAATATTTACCATTATAATGAATTCTCGTGGAAAACGTTGAAAAATACTTTTTCTTGTTATAAATAGAGCTCCCACCCTCCTTCATTTCTCATCACTTGCACTTCAAATCTCTTCACTTAACTTTCTCTTTCTCTTTCTCTCTGTCTGTGATAATATTGAGAACATGGGCAGTCTTGACTCAACCCTGTCTGAGCTCTCATCCTCCATTCCCGAGTTCAAGAGCTTAGACCCCGAGCTTTTCCGTAAACAAGCTCATCAAATGGTTGATTTCATAGCCGATTACTACAAAGCAATAGAGTCCTACCCTGTCCTCGCCGAGGTCCAACCTGGCTACCTTCAGTCCCGCCTTCCGGACTCCGCACCAAACCGCCCCGAGTCCTTCGAAACCATCCTCCAAGATGTCCGCAAGGACATCATTCCCGGCATGACACATTGGATGAGCCCTAACTTCTTTGCCTACTTCTCCGCCACCGGCAGCACCGCCGGTTTCCTCGGAGAAATGCTGTGCACCAGCTTCAATACGGCCGGCTTCAACTGGCTGGCCCCCCCCCCCGCCACCCAGGCCCAAGTGGTCGTCAA
>JAYMTF010002113.1:0-19588 GCA_036897485.1 Pelargonium nanum | reverse complement strand
AACAATAACGTGTCAATTTATTTTTTTGAGGTAAGAACGCCAAAACGACGTCATTTTGGCCGGGTGTGGTTATCTAAAAAAATGCAACGTGTTCGTTCCATCTAACGCAATTGGAAGCTGACATGTACTAAAATCTTATGTAGCATGATGACGTGTCACCCTAACCTGACGTGACACATCAAAACCGGCTATAACCGATAACACGAGTTTAATTTAAAAAATGAGTCCAATAGTCCAAACTATGCTAAACTTTAAGTAAGGGCTAAAGAAAAATAAAATCCCAGTACAGAGACAAAATCATTTAACAAAGGTATCGTTTGGGAATCATTATTTTGATAAGGGAAAGTAAGGGTGATAAGGGCAAGTTGTTGGTCAAAGTAGAATGCTATGTTTGAGAGAAAAGTCAAGGGAAAGAGAATAGAAAAGTAGGATTCCTAAGGGTGCTAACTTTCCCGAGTTCAAGGGATTTTAAAATCCCACGGGGGGTTGAGATTTTAGATTCCCATGAACTTTCCCAAGTTGTGAGAAAGTCACATGACTTTTTTACCATTCATTTGTCATCTTACATGTCTTTAATACCCTCGTATTTTTACAAATTACTCTCGTGTCATTTGAGATAAAAATTCAATTTTGTCCCATTTTTTATTAAATTACCAATAACTTAGTCCAAGTACAAATATAATTTTTTGCTTAGTTTATATATGTTTTCGTTTTAAATACATAATCGAATTATTGTATAATTGTTAATTTTGGTATCAACATTTACATTGACTTGTCAATTTTTATCTTAGATCTTGACATGCAACTTCTTGGGTATAAACAATTTTGTTTCAATAAAATTTTCTTATATTCATGCATCTTTCAGTATTTAGATTAGAGGGACAATTAAGTAATTGTCCATTATTTTCCAACTCTTTACCCACTTTTTATAATTTTAAACCAAACATAGTATTCACTTTCAACCATACAGGATTCTAAATTTTCCCTTCATTTTCCCGTAAGTCAAATGCCCTTATCAACTTTCCTAGGAAAATAAACATTCCCGGAAAAATTACTTTCCAATTGCCAAACGATACTAAAAGAAAAACACTTTAGAAATACAAGTGACTTATGTTGTAATAAGAAAAAATGGAGCCCAAATAGCATAAGGGTAGTGAATATTCCTGTTGATACATATTAGAGATGATGGTAGGCACTAGGCACCATATTTGAGCACGTTCAACGGTGGCTAATTCAATGGTTGGGTTGGGTCCACACCTACTCCTTCACTGGTTAGACACTTGCATGTCCTGGCCCCACAACCTCCTTGCCTCAAGGAACAACTTCAATTCTTCTCCACCCATCGATGGATGTCATCCACAGATGCCACCATTTTCTCCACCTCAGATAATTCTAGATTCTACTGCCTTACTAGGTTTGCAAAGTGTAGTCACTTTCATTAATTACGTTGTCATTAAAAGATGGTTTAATTACTCTTTTTAAGGTTAATCTTTAATTAGAATGTCTGTGCATTTAATTATTGTATTAAACTATTTTTTTTATTTTATCTCTATTAATCAGTTGTAGTATGTCCATTTGTGTCTCATCAGCTATTGAGAACATGTCACCATGATAGTCCATAATAGTTGTCATTTGTTGAGATGAGATCGTCACATCGCCCAACCGAACCATGAAACCTCAATATTTACGTCCTGACATTTGGCAACCTCAAACCATGTGGCAGGTTCCAACCTCGAGTTAGCAAATCACGTGACAACTACCAACCCTCAACCAGCCGCGTGGCAGCCTCCTCCTCCCTTCCATTCACGTCGACAAGAATACGCCTCATCCACTAAGCATCATATTACATCCACTCTCTCCTCCACTCAGGTGTCGCCACGTGTGTTAGATGGACAACACAACCATGGACTGTGAAACACTGGATCGTCTCTATCAGGCTTAGAGTAGTTCGAATCAAACCAGACCATGCGATCCAACTAGAATTGGTGTAGAATTAATTCAAAATAATCTTAGTGGAACTATTTAACTCTCAAATAAATTTGATTTTTTCACAAATGACTATTTAAATCTCGTATTCGCCTTGTAAAGCTCCCCTAACTTAATTTGAGCCCTATGTACTCTTTTCTAACACTTCCAATAGACCTAAATCTAATCCCTTTGATATCTATTCATGTATTTCCTCCGACGTTACATTTACGTGTCTAACCTAAAACCCTTTCAGTGATGTCAAGTGACGAACCTCACTAAATGTGACCCTTACCTTGTTTGCCGCTCATTGCAAATGAGTCTCGCATCTCACATAGGTCCTCCAACTTCTAATGAGCCTACACGTGAGCCTTCTAATGCCCTATGGGTAAGTACGTGTAGAGGCCTTGGGCAAGATACGACCAGGGCAACCTCCTAAATTTAACATTTTTGGAACAACACTTCATCAAGGAACCTTGGGTGGTGACGCCATCGCTACCTCAAAACACTGACATTATCACCACGTCACTCCCACCCACATCACCATGTCATCATGACATCATCATTTGGTGAATAAAGACATCATTTGAACTCATGAAACATGCATGACATCATAAAAATTTATATTCTTCTATCAACAACCAATCACAATATGTGACACACCACCATCTATATCTTGATTTTGTGAGTACAAATACCAAGTTATGAGGTATGGATATTTGTTTCAACTTGAAGATTCATTTATATCGTTCATACATTTCTACTCCCTCAGTTCCTTATCAAAGCCTCTTTACATTTCATATCTAGGTAGAAATTTGTTTTCACAATGGTTAAAAATGTTTCTTCTCATACCTGATGTGAAATATAGGGTTTCACACCCTAAATTTTTCTTAACGGTGTGCTACCTTGTGTTGCGCAACCCCTAGGTATCGAAGTTCAACAACTCATGTGCAAGCTCAATTCAACATATTCTAATAGTGAAATCCCATTCCGACATGTTCTAAGTGTGAAATCCCGCCTACAATATTGCTACAACATCAAGACGAGACGCGTCAATGTGATTTAATAGATAAGTGTGTAAGAATCATTTGTTGTTATCCCATCATTTTACAAAGGAGATGCAGAAAAATTAAAAGCGAATGGAAAGAGTAGAGGATAAGAGATCCTATAGTAGTTGTGAATTGAGTTTTTTTTTTTATCAGCGAACGGACATCATACTCGAAGTAACAATGTTTCTCACTCTTCAAAGGGAGCGTCACCCAAAAATGCACCCCATAAATTTCACCCCATACCGTCGAAAAGGAGGCTCGAACTTGAGACTTCAGATGAAATCCAAAGTGTTTTAACTACTTTGCCCAACGTGTCTTGCTGTGAATTGAGTTTATAGGCTTATGGGCATGGAGTGATAAGTATATACATACATACATACATGCACAATAATGCAATGATGTAAGCAAAGTAAGTCATTCTCTCACTCACAGTCTCACATTTATAATTATAAAACACTAACACACCACACTCTCTCCTCCAACCCAAACACACACACTCTCCTTCCTTGGTTGACATCACATCAACACTACCACCACAATCCCAATCGTCCATTCTCTTCTCACCCTAGCTAGATACTGCGTAAAGTACTGAATTATTCCATCAACAATATTCATATGATCTATATATGAATCAATAGCTTGGGTTGAGAAATCGAGTCCATCAACGGCGATGCAAGGCCTGGTCCACCATCTCGATCCCTCATCTCCCATCCCACACAATAACAACGATACTGATTCCGGCGGCGGCGGCGGCAGGGGCAGCACCCTCTCCATCGACGTGTCGGAGTCGGCGGAGACCCGAATCCGGCGCCTGATAGACGAGAACCCGGTCATCATATTCAGCCGCTCCTCCTGCTGCATGTGCCACGTCATGAAGAAGCTCCTCTCGGCGGTGGGAGTCCACCCCACCGTCATCGAATTGGAGGAGCAGGAGATCACCGCCCTCCCTCTGCCCTCCGCCGCCCCTCCGCCGGCCGTTTTCATCGGTGGGGCCTGTGTCGGCGGCTTAGAGTCCCTTGTGGGCCTCCACCTCACCGGCCACCTCGTCCCCAAGCTTGTCCAAGTCGGCGCTCTCTGGGTATGACACCGGATCGATCGAGTCTTCCTCATCGATCTCTTTGTTTTTCTTTATATATTATTTCATCCCGTACATGCATTTCAATTGGGTAATCAAATGAAAGCTGTGTTGTACGTCTGTTATTATTTGAAGAAGTATACGGCAAGAAAAACATTGTTCAACTACGGAACTAGATACATGAGTCAACAGTCGCAAATCATCTACGGATTCGGTTGCAAAAAATAGCGATGAGTCCAATAGCTATGGACCGGTCTCTGTAGGTGATCTAATCAGATACGAAAAATTTGGTAGTTGGTTATTGTTTCTCTTGTAGTGGAAAAGCTATGAAACAATCAGCGAGAGAGGGTGGCCATATTTTATGATTTGTTAAAATAATTGTTGTGTTTCATGAAACAAATAGGTAGGTAGGGAAAATAAACAAATTTGTTTGGTATCAATTGTAAGTGTGTCACTTAATTTATTGTTAATTTCAGGGTATGAAGCAAATGGGCATGGGTGAGTACTAGGTAGTGTTTGTTTGTAGAAGAAGAAGATGTAAGTATTTATGTTGAAACAAACATGTGTATTTCATTTCATTTGTAATATTTCATCATAAAGTATGTTGTAGTGGCCATGCGTATATATGTATACTAAATATTGTTAAATAATATGTATATAATGCAGCAAATAATGATGTTTTGTTTATGTATTTCTTATGAAATGAAGGAGAAGGGGAAATAGTTAATGGGGCCCAGTTTTAGCAATAATTGGGCAATCTGAGCCGTCAAAAATATCGTTTTTGTTTGTGTGCTCCGATATTTTATTGTCGGCTTGGATGGAGTAATAATGGCAATGGCAATGGCAATGGCACAGCATAAATGCATAATGGCATGCATGTCTCATAATGGACGTGGATTTATATATATATATATATATATATCTTAGTGAAGGTAGTAAGTGGGCTTAAACTTTAGTTATTTAGGTTTCTTCCTGGAAGGAAGGAGGCAAGGATAAAAAGACAGAGGTTGGCAAAGTAAATTATAGTAGTACGTACTATACAATATATTCTCTCTCATGTCAAATCCAGTATCAAGATTCAAGGGTACAAATATAGCATAGTTATAATAACACTTAATTCAAACATAACCATGATTTAAGAGTATATATTTTAAATTCAATAATTATTAAAGTTAACCGTAACTAAATATCTTATAAAGTTATCAAGACATGTTGGGTTTACCGATCTAAACATTTTAGATTTTTTTGAGGTTCGTGTTCAATTCTCCTTGCTGACTGTTTGGGTGAAATTTCGGTTAAAAAAAAAGAGATATCCTCTATCGTGTAGCTCAGCTGATCAAAAAATATATATTACAAAGTTAAACCATGAACATAGTTGAAGATTTGAACATTTTTTAAGAAAAACTTATTCAACGGCTCGAATTGAATTTCTACCCTTTGCCTCTTTATTTTTTTCCCTTCACCTGTAGATGAGCCATCATCATATTGTTTACATGATCCATTTAGTTTGGTTGTGCGATATGCGAATTTGTCCGCGGTCGAATCTAACCAAGTTATCTGGTAAGGCTTGTTTTATATGTGGAGACTGAAGAGAAGAGAATAAAAACAACAATTTAAGAATTGAAGGATCACACGGTTGTACGCCACACTCGAATGATCATGCAGATGTACATGGAGCAACAAACCTTCGTACAAGCAATTTTAGGCGCTTGCATCTTTTGAGGTCTCAGGTTCAAACTTTGGTTGTTACCCTTGCTTATAAAAAATAAAAATAAAACTTCATACGGGCACCGTTAACATTTGTGGGGTATCGCACAAAATGGAACAAGATTTAACAAATAGTCGTTGGCATGGCCCTAAACAGGCGTGCGTTAGAATTTGGTCTCCCTAATATCGCACGCTCGGTCGTGCGGCTTCATAAATATGCTTTAATTCTATTTCCATCTTTCGTATTTTTTAGACCTAGGATATAAAAATGATTTTTTTCTTTTTTGTATTCTAAGGTATAAGAGGACCAAATAGACCTTGTGAGGTAACACCCAGCTTACTGGTAGACTCTTTTCACAAGGTGAGAAACATCACACAAAATTGTCATGTCGTCTTGATAAGGACAAACATGAGAGAAATCTCGTTAATTTATGTTATATCGGAAATCCTCATACTACATCTCGAGATCCCAGTAAGATACGTCATATTAGTAATCTCGTGACTGCACCTCGAGGTTGTAGGTAAGGTACACACTATTTGTAACTTCCAGACTTCATCTCTTTGCTCCACTTAATAACTCTAGTTCAAATATCTCAAGGGAAATGGTCTTGGCACTACCTTGCCACGATGACACAACTCCAGTACATTAGAGGGGATTTCTGCCATGTCATCATGCAACTTTGATCACAGCATGAACGTGACTTCATTTTTATACAAGTGGCACGTCCATGACCTACATGAAATCACCATCAACTAATCACACGATAACACATCGATCACCCTATAATGTTCATCTTATGAGTATAATTAACCACATACAAAACAAGTACTAAATTAAAAATTAATTTGACATTTTTGCTATATTTTCTCTCTCATTACTCTTTAAGTTCTCTCTCTAACTTGTTTACTTGGAGTGCCCATTTCACCATTGTAACAATTCTTATTCTAATGTTAGATGTGAAACCTGAGGCACATGACTTAGGTTTCACTCAATGAGTGCTCTCGTTTGTGGTGTGCAGCCCTAGTTCAAGAGGTCAAGATCATATCTTAGTCCAACAATTCAAGTGCTCAAACTCAAATCAATTCTCCTTACTCCAAAAGCTCAAAAAGTATAGATTAGTACAGTGTTCTGTTGACTTTAGATCAAAATAAATGCATGAACTGCTATAAAAACTTTTCAAATAAAAGTTTAAAACAGTAATTTACATTTAGATTTCTTATTTTCAGCTCACATTTGCTACAAGGCTGTGGCACATTGGTATTATCAATAGTAGTATTATATTGTAAGAGAGGAAGAATTTGGGAAGGATATGATGGTGGTGAGTATGGAAGAGTTGATTTATTGATGAATAGGGAATTCCAAGTTGGAGTTGGAAGTGCCATTAGAGGCATAGGCTCACTTTATAAGATGTTTTCCCTATTATGGCAAAAAGTAAATTATATAATATAATGGGAGTATCTGCCTATTAGATATTGAAGTGATTGTTAACAATTAAGCCAGCTAGGAGAGAGAGAGGTTGTTTTGAATTATTTTGAAAGTTGTATTAAGAAAGTCTAAACTATACTTGAATTCCTTTGAGGTTGGAAAAGACAAGTTGGGTGGCTTGGCTTCATGAATGATGCACAAACAGCATCAGCCACAACCTCCATTCATTGAGTGGTAGTTTTGTTTTCAAGTGTTTTGAGTATTAGGTGGCTTACATGGTACCCCATCTTTTTGTTTTGTTTTGGTAGTCTACAAAACTAAGTTGTACTGTGTACTAGAGACTAGATAGAGATACAAACAAAAGGAATAATAGGAGTCACAAAAAAAAAAAAAAAGAAATTTGGGATTAAATAAAAGCAAACAATAAAAAAAATAGGAGTCAAAAAAAAAAAAAAAAAAGAATTTGTGATTTACATAAAGCCATACATACAATACATAAATGGGTATCATTCCTAGTAACCCCACCCCACTCATAAAAATAGAGTTCCTTAATGGTGGGTTTTAGGTTCACAGCTTGTCCAACAACAAAAAATTGGTGTAAAGATCCAAAAGCCTCTTTAATAAATACTCCTTTATATCACCCCTTTCTTTTTTGTTACTGTTTCTTTTGAGTGGCTGAAGTCATGGTTACATGCTCCACTCTTTTGATTGCTGTTGCTTCTTTGTGGGGTTTCCACTTATGTCTCTATATTATTGTTTCTTTAAAATCAACTAAAAAGCTAAATGTTCTTTGAGAGGCCTCTCATTATTGTTGGAGAAGGACAGTGCAGTTAGTACCTACACCAGATATTCAATTCAAGCAATGGACAAACTAAAAATAGAATCATGTACTTTTGCATAGAGAGTAGATGATCATGCTTCAGTCACTTGTTGCTTTCAGTTCAAAGAGAAATAAGCTATAACCAATCCAATTCATTCCAATCAAATCAAATTTCACTCCCACAGAATAATTTTGATGTATTCTTATTCTGTAACCAAAAAATAAAATGAAATGGCCACAGCCCACAGCCTCTAAAAGGCACATCAGAGCAGCAAATAGGAAGTGATAATCTAGGAAGGTCATTGAACTTTCATTTGCACTTTACAAGTAATCTTTCCAGCTCCATTTCTAATTGCCTCTCCCCTACTCTACTTATTTTGTTGTTCAGAAAAAGAAGAAAAAAAAAACATTTTCCTGTGTTATAATCCATCCCAGTCCATGAACTTCTTGATTTCATCGTACAAAACCAATATGGCGGCGGCGCCAGTGCTCCTAAACATGTTTGAAACTGCCCCGCGGTAAAATGATCTCACCCCTTCCCTCCTATAAATCTTCCTCCAGCAATCCAGAGTGCTATGATACATTGGACGTTCCATCCCAGATTGCATCATCATACGCCTCCGGACTGTATCCAGTGGATACGACAACAACCCAGCAGATGTCGTGACTGCCTGAGCCATCATCCATCGCTTCCACAGACCCAGTTCTGGTTTTGATTCTTGTGACAACATCTCTTTGATTGTATCGAAACCTCCAAAATATAAGCCCCTGTGAACAACCATTCCCTGCAAAGAGGCAGGAAGTCCCCTGTAAACCCCTCGTATCCCTTCTTTCTTGCATATGGTAGAAAGGAAATGATAGATGCCTTGAAACTGACGAACTTCTTTTCTTCCAATATCAGCTGCTAAGCGAGTGTGTGCAATATCAAGAGGGTAGATTAAGACCAATGTTGTACAACCAGCAGCAGCCCCAGCAATGAAGTTGGCAGGTGCACCTGATAGAAAATGACCGTCTGGAAAGTGGTCACTTCTTATCATGTTCCTATAAAGATCCTGTACAATGAAACCTAATTAAGACCATGCCTTAAGAAAACAAGTGCAATTGATTTCTCAGACCAATAAAGGAAAATGATGCAGCAACCAAGTTACAATATCCAACGTTAATCCCTACTAAGACACAAAAGTGAAGAGGGCACGAGGAAATAGAGCCACAAAATTTTCTTTTTCAACAACCAAACAGTTACTGTTCAACTCAACTACAAGAGGGAACTGTATCTGCTTCCATTGCAAAACAATTGAAAAGCAAATTGCTTGAGAGTTTATGATGACTAAGTCAATCAAATACTTACGAATAAAGGCATTTTTACATCCCTAAGACAATTAAGTGTCAAACAAATATATGGATCTAGAAGATATTGGCTTTAAGTTTTAATTTAGCAGACAAAAAATAATTTACATAGTAATTTCTTTAATAAATAAATTCATAAAATTGTACTCGAGACTTCAGTTCTAGTGTATCTGAACAAAATTGTTCCTCTTAATAAGCACTCCAAAATAAACTTGATCGTCTACATGATAGGAAAGAAGTTACATGAGCAACTGCAGGTATATTACAATTTTCAGGAGAACAGGGACATCAGAACTGGAATGTACAACTTTTATGCTTTCACCTCTGCCCAGTATTTGATGACTCATCTGCATTGGTTTCAAGTTAATTTCATTGAAAGATCGAAGATCTCACAATACTTGGTCAACAGCTGTCTAATTAAGGATCTGCTTACTGATAGACAGTTGGAAGATTGAATAACCAGGCTAAGGTTACCAGTATTAATCTATGTATCACCATTTTACCGATAACCTTACACCAGTGCTAATATTGCTATAAGTATTTCTTATTCAGGACACAAGTGAAACAGTTCAGACATCATATACTGCTGCCACTTCATTATTAATAAGAGGTGTCTTCTTAGCTAAAATATTGGCTCCAAAAGGCAATTTTATTTAATAATAATGCTATCTGCATTGTTCCATTTCATGAAGACGTTCTGCAGATATTTCTACATTTAGGTAATGATTTCCTCAAATGACAAACAATGTTAAGGCCCTAAGGTTTTATTATCAATCAAAAGTATACAAATTTTGGCTGTTTCTTTCCCACTTTAGTTAGAATACTTTTTGGTTTCAAATGTTAGATTCAATGCATATGTACAATTTATCCTTTCAGGCTTTCAGCTCTGTAACCAATATTAACATTGAAATTGAAGATTAGGGAAATGATCATAAGCGAATACAAAGTACTAAAAAACAAAAGATGGTTACGCACATGGCATACAAATAATAGATGATATAGATGACAATCATTTAAAGATACATGTACTGTAACCTACAAGTGGCTTTGAAACTCATATCCAAGAGGCCAGTTGGTCTCTCTTTTGCTGATTTTCAATGAATACAAAACTATAGACCTCTGGTGTTTTAATTAAGTTTCATTATAAAATAATCGAATCATGCTACCTGAACATCAAGCTAAAACCTATTTTGCTTTAACCAATAAAATCTTACTTCAAGACACATGCTGAACTTTCTGTTCCTGGGGAAGTCTAGATATATAACAAAAGTGCGATCAGCTCTTAGATTCTAAGAGCTACCTCAGCTCTCTAACTTGGTTCACAAGATACCACAACTTAGTCCATACTTCCATGCTTTTGCCCCAATCATCATATGGTGGAAGTCATATCACACTCACATCAACAGGTGGATTATTTCTCAAGGCTCTTGCATGTTTCTCTCATTTTTTATAGATCACATCAAGGGGATACAATTGAAATATTTGATGTGCAATATTTGGAAATGCAAAAGAAGTATGAACCTGAGCATGTATCTTCCATAGCAGGTAAAATATTTCTTCAACTCAAGTATAAATGTCGTCAACAATTACAAGGAGTATCATGCCATGCATGAATACAACATTTTCCCATTGCACAAAGGTGCAACACCTGCATGTAGAGCGAACTGAATGTGGATCCCTAAAGCTACGTCTCTTCTAATGGCACCCAATCAACCTCACAATTGCACATTTGCACCCATGCTAGCCAGCAGCCACATCAAATTCGCTTGGTTCTTTAATTTACCATTATTTATTTGTGTCATATACGTAACCAAACCAAATCAACTCACAGAAATACATAAGATCCTACTTGAGGGTTAATGCATACATTCTGCAATAGCTGCTATGTCTGCTATGAGAACCACTATAACTTCCCTTAGGCCAAGGCTTGAACAAACAACGGGGAAAGATGAAATCAGTTATTGATAATGATAACTGCATTGCTGTATTAATATGTGAATGCATCTAAGAAAGAATAGAGAGATGTTTGGCCATATGATCCTTGAACAAAATGCAGTATCCTTAGCTAAAAATCTAGGACCAAAAACTGAAAATTAAGACTATCAGAAAAAGAGGCAGCTGGGACAGTACAACGTCTTGTCAGCCTTCTCCAGTTTATGTGATGATATGAAACTGAATAACATACTTAACTACCGAGTGACAGTACAGTAACAAACATCAAATATAATGAGATCCACACCAACCAAGCCGAAGAAGTACTAACCTTAAGAGAAGAGTAAAATGTGCTACATACACTGACAAAGTATTTAGTTTGCTTGCTACTATAGAAAGGGACTTACTTTTAAGACGTGCAAACAACATGTTAATCATCCAAAATGTCGATTCAAGATCAGTCGTCTCGACTAACCACTGACACCCTAAATCAACCGCTCCATATGCATAAACAATCACAACCCACAAGCTCAAATAAAGCAAAGGAGCCCCTTACACAAAAAGCCCACCATTAGGGGCATCTTTCATTTCACTATCATGAGTTATGACATGAACAACAAATTCAACATCTAAAGTCATTATGCATATACATTGGATTTTTAGAGTACAATAAACAAGCAAAAACATGAAAAAACATAAATCACCAAAAACAAGTTAATAACACAAGAAAAAGGCCAGAGATTTGTTCATACCTTGAGCGAGAAATTGAGGGCAACCGAAGGATAATATCGGATGACGCTGCTACCATTGCCTCTCCAAAGAGACAGAAGACCGTCCTCCCTGACTGTACGGACAATACAATCGATCATTCCCCTGAATCTCTGGCGGCCGCCATGGACGAAGGCCAGATTGCTCTCTTGGGTCTGCAACAACAGCTTGGCCCTCTCTATTGGGGCCACAATCGTGTGCACCACCCCACCCATGATCGCTCCGGCAACAAGATCGCGATGAAAATTCGTCAACCATACGTACCGCCCCGACCTGGACACGGACACTGCACTGCCGCCGCTGATTTCTGGGCCATCTCCGTCTCTGCTCATTTTTCTCTCTGAAACTCGCCTTTTTTCTGTCTAAAACAACCTTGTCGTCGCAAAACGCCAGCGACCCATCTCTTCTCTAAAACGCTAAAACCCTATATTCTTCTCTCTACTTCATTTGTTGAGAAATCTGAGAAATGAAAATGACCCATTAGCGATTTCGTGTCCGAAACAATGAATCTGGATTCGGCGAATCGAAATAGTCTGTGGGATTGAAAAAAGAAGCCACCATTTTCAATCCCTTTGGAGGAATTTTCCTGCTACTGCTGCTTTCTCAGTGTTACCTACCAGTGTGGAGAGATGTGAGAATCGCAGCAATAGACGGTGCGCAGTTGGATTGGCGATGATGTCGATCAGTGAGCCGTCTAAGCTATTCTCTTTGGTTATTTATAGATGAAAACGAAAGTAGTATATAAAAATACGATCTGATTCTGATCTGAGTGTGTGTAGTGTGTAATGTGTAATGTGTAATGTGTATTGCTGGGAGCTGACTTAAGTACACCTTGGATGTATGGATAAATATGAACCCTTTTCTTTATCTTTTGCCACGTAATATGAGACTGCTTCATCTAAATCTTCATGATTGTATTTGTAATGTATTGTCATGCCTCAGCCCTCAGGTGTTAGGTTATGTCATCAACCACACCTACCACACTCCAAAATTATGCATGACAACTCACTTCTAGACTGAGTGTCACGTCATCAACCTCGCGGCTTTGCAGACTTGCTCCATAGGCATAGCTCTAAGAGACTTACTCCAACAAAGGAGTTCAAAACCCTTCCCGAAGCATGATCGTGCCCCTTGACAAACCTCCTTCCCCCTCTCACTCAATTCGTATGGAGTCTCAAGGCAAGCGCACAAGCCTTTAGAGGCACCCAAGACCCTTATACAAGTTGCAAAGACAAAAGGAGCAAGACCAAGGTAAAATGAAGCAAAGCAAAGACCAAATGAGGCTTAGACCTCGCTCTCTTTCTGAGCTATTGTCGCAACAACTAAAAGTTTGTCACAACAATGGCTCGGACGGAGCTCCGTTGAGTTTATCTCTGCTTCGAAGAGGTGTTCGAAGGTCTGGAAGCAACCAAGGCCCCAATGAACATGTTTGCTACCGTGAATAGCCCTATAAACCATTCTGAAGGCTTTTCATCTATTCGAGCCAACTAAGCGACACCTCAGAGGCTTCAGGGCTTTCAGACACTATCCCTGCAGTAGAAGCTTTTAGGAGCTTCATCGTACACCCCCGAGTAAGGGTCGTACGCAAGCACATCAACTCGCCCAACGCTTGCACATAGAGAATCTAGAGAAGCTAGAACTCCAAGGCATCGAAGTAGCCTCATCTCAATATCGATCAATCACGCGCTGCAATGTGGCGACGACTTGAGGTTAATATAAACATTCCTCTCTTGATAAGAGAGAGGAATCTCACATATCAAATATTAATTACTTTATCTCTCTAGAACATTTGTGTATTTTGGTCGAAATTGATTCTCGTGTCTGAGGCGGCGTCATGAAAACACCTTGGGTATCCCATTCTTTGGTGTGTTTTATTGCATTCAATGCATTGCCTTCCAGATCACAAGCTCTAGGCAGCTCGGCTTAACGCTTCTTGACATTGGATGTTTGTATTGAACATAGAGGCTTGAGACTTAGAGAGTAACACTTAAGAAAATTATTTGACACCCGGACAAGGAGACAACTATCTAGTGTGTCCGCTTTGACCGATTCAAATAGACGCATAAGTTAGTATTGTATATTTTCTTTTATATCATCATGCATAAGCGTTGTAACAAACTTAAGAGATGATAACTAATTTATTATATGAATATTATTAGTAATCTATGCATAACTAACTTTCTAAAGATAAATAGAGCACTTATTTTAAGATTAAAATTAAAATGCAACCAAAACAACTATTTTGTGACATATGGATTATATAGCTACTCGTACCTAACCATACTCATACTACTTAATCCACTTTCACCGAGACATAGACTATACCTACTTTCTTTGTCTCCAATTTTTAATTTTTAAAATCTCTCACATCTCTTCGTTTAGGGGTGTTCATCCAAACCGCAGAAACCGCACCGACTGCAAAACCGAACTAGATCGTACAGAAACTGACTGTAAGGCGGACTGGATCGGTTGGATTGATGCCCAAACCGACCTCACACCGTACCAACCGCAATAGAGGTAAATAGGTAATTTTATAGGGGTACTATATACAGAAAATTATGGATGGTTTTGAAACTCTAGCTCACTATTATTCACTCCCTCTCTCTCGGACCTCTCGGCTTTCTCGTTGAGACATTTGGTTTCCTAATTCCACTAGAATTGATATGACTGATGATTTCATTCCTAAACCTATCTCTCATCTTCCCTCGATTTGTCTGTTTCCATTAATAATTTTCAACGAGTCGAATTTGGAAGCTGAGTATAAACTTAGAAGATAATTGAGTAAAAATCTATTGTATATATAGAAATCACTTGTCCCACATCGGAAAACTAAAAAAATAATTTAGTGGAAAACCTCTATAAAATTAAAACTTCTTATTACCTATTATGTTTTAGTTGAAGCTTAGTGGTAAAAATTGTAGTAATTTACTACTAATTACCTTTTAACATAGTAAAAATTATTACTAAATGTTATTAGTTAATAACAATTTTTTTGTAACTATAGAATACAAGAAGACATGCTCTAGAATTGTTTCTTTTGAAGGAAGTAGCTTATGTGACATTCTATGAGTAATTCTCACTAATTATTATATACTATAGTATAGATTTCATTTCAGAAACTCATGGACGGGGACATGCAGAGTCACAATGTGTGTTTTAGCCGTTGTGGCCTCGTTTTCATTTCCACCATCACTGTTTATTGTTCTTTTATTTAGCTTTCTTCAATTCTTGGCCAAAATATAGACTTTGTCTATTCATATTCAAGTTTTCAATCTCCATTTAACTTCTGAGTACATTCTGAGTTTGAGTTCTTAGTTCACTCTCAAATCAGTGTTAATTAGTGGATCCTCGGCCACAGCCTATTTGAGTCTCAATTTTGTATTGGTTGTTTTTAGCATGTTATCAAATCCGCATGTTTTGTTTTGTTTTGTTTTAATTCTATATAATTTTTTGTTATTGTGGTTCAAATCTGCATGTTTTATTTTGAAGCTAGTTCTATGGTTTGAACTTTGAAATTGATTTTAGGGTTAGAAATTAGTTCTAGGGTTTGAAAGCATGAGTGTATTTTAGAGTTTGAAATAATATGCGTGTTATAATTTTATGTTTGAAATCATACGTGGGACTATCCAATGTGGTGAACCTCGACACTTTGTCAAATTTTGGTTCTGTAACATAATTTTCAAAGGGTTTGTAGCAACTTGAACAAAAGATACAATGGAGATTTTTAAATAATGCAGATTTGCACCTACTTCTGGTCCATTGAAGAAGTGATCTTGTAAGTGCAATGATAAATTTAGCATTGTCAAATTTACTGTGAAACATAATCAACTCAATGCTAGATCCTTGCAAAGAAAACAAATTGAGACACCTAATTAAAACAAGACTTTCTTTATTTGAAAGTTACAAACAGAAAACAGATTCCTTGGAGAAATTAAATCAGCAAAGAGAATGGCATTGAATCAAGCCTTTCGAATATTGCATTTCAGAGTTCATCGCGAAGTGTCGATTCTGATGCTGCATACCTTAAACCATCTTTGTTACTGAGTTGGGCTTTTTTCATGCTCCAACCATTCAACCTTGAGATCACAACATCCTCAGTTCCATTGTTAAATGCATACAAGTACACATCTTTATCAATAGCCAATTTCGGGTAAACTCTAGCCGTAATGCAAGTTTTGCCTTGTCCACCAAAACTCTCAACAATAGAGTGGTCTATCTGCAAGAGTGATCTAAATCCTTAGACAAGTCCATTACAAAAAACTCGAAAGAAAAAAGAAGCATGATCAACCCACCAAGCTTCTTAATGAGATCATTTCAAGGCTAGGATCTACATCAACAAAACCTCCAAATGTTCTTTTATCCAACTCATCTCTCAGAGAAGACCTGTAAAGAAAGTATTCAAGAATTGAACCATGAGTCTTGATTATGGGAACAAGATTAGAAACAAAACACTCTCAGGATAGGCACGAACCTGCTCTGATCGCTGCACATGAGGACTACATATCTACTATGGTTTCTGAATATCCGAAAAAAGACAGCAGTTTGTTCTGTCAAGTCCTTTGATGCAAGAACTAACAGACCAAAAGGTCCTAGGCTGCCATTGATCTTAGCATCTTTGTTATTACATAGGAGTTCGGGATCATCCCAAGTAGGATCCATGAACTCAGCTTCGTCTAAGTTAGGCACTTCAAACAAAACATCTACATCGGCCTTTCAAGATATATACAAAACATGTACATTAGTAGTTAAGACAATGCTGCAAATTTTTTGATATTGTATCTAACAATTGCTATTGACTAACCTGTGAAGCTGTAATGCCAAAAACCTCAACAACAGATCCACTCTTGAGTGTCTTTCCGTGGATAGTGACTCGTTTATCTCGTAATGTTTCTAGTTCTTCAACTGGCCACTGTACTAATTGCTTTCCATTGCTATCAAGCCAAATACTCCTGGGAATTGCCTGCAAATCAAAGCTTAATTTAGCTTGAAAAGACTATAATATGAAGTAAAACATATGGTTAATTTCAGTCACTATTCGTAAACCTGTAGTCCGAACCATCCTTTCTCAATACCATCTTCCAACGTATCAGACTCGTTTACCCAACTCCACAATATTCTCCTGTTCTTGGCACTATCAAAGAATGTCTTTGAAGCATAAAATTTTCCATAATCAAACCTCATTGGAGGCAACTCAGCTTCAGGAACAAAGTTTTCCATGTCAGAGATGTAAGTCCCCAGCTGGTAGATGTCCCGAGCACTGTTGGCGTAACTCGCCTTCATTACATGCTTGACATTTGGACCATGTACTGAAGTGTCAACCCCACTTGTGCTATTAAGAGACACAGGAAAAAAGTCTGGACATTCCCACATTCCGGGTGTTTCTGCTGAATACAAAGGATTTGGATGCTTGGTCCAGTTAAGAAAATCATCACTAGTGTACAGAAATGCCAAGCCATAGTCATCTTTGAAGCTGCCAACAATTACCCTCCATTTGCCATCTGGACCCTGCCAACCAGTTGTTGGGTCTCTAAAACTATCCGGCGCGATTCCTTCGGGTGGAACCATGACAGGATTTTTGGAGAACTTTGTCCACTTTCTGAGGAATGGGTCATTTGGGTCTTTTGGCATTGCTAAGTTTTGAATTTGAGCACCATCAGCATCAACTCCAGTGTATAAAATGATGGGTCCTTTGTCAGGAAGGAGTGTAACGGAACCCGAATAGCAGCTTCTGGAGTCGAATGGGCCTGATGGCTCGAGGGCATGATCGAGGTGAATCCAGTTGACAAGATCATATGATACAGAATGTGCCCATACCATAATATCACCAAAGACAGCACCTTTAGGGTTGTATTGATAAAACAGATGGTACACTCCCTTGTAGTACATTGGCCCTGCAAACATGCAAAAAATATACATCTGATTGAGAAATGATTCATGCATACACCCGCCATACATGCCAAATGCATGTACCTTTGAAGTTGAATCCTAGCCGTCCATTGCAGCTAACACAAGATGGGACCCACTACCCCACCCCTCCTGAAAACCAAAGCTGCCCAAAAACACAAGATATAACCCACTTTCCACCTATCACATCCTGACACGTGCCTAGTTGACATGTAAGGCGGCTGCATGCGTCAAGTTGCTTCCTTTTCTTAAACAACATGTACAAAATGAAAGAAACAAATTTGAAATGGGTTGAATTCACAAACTCACCATTAGGATCTGCAACACAAGAGGCTCCAAGTAACAAATTTCTCCATCCAAACATGTTGAACAAAAGAAACAAAATCTGAAGAACATGAAACAAAGATATAAAAAGAAAGGGAGTTGTTAACTTTAAAATGAATCATCATACCATTGAGCCAGTTTTTGGGAGATTGGAAGTGATAAGAAGTTCTGTAAGGCTGCTCTGCAACAACGTCAGCTGCTCCAAGTTGAGAACTGAGCAAAACACAACACCACACAGTAACCATAACAGCAGATACATCCATGACTGTTCTGTATAAAGAAGCAGTGTGACATTTGAGAGACCT
The DNA here is from genome assembly GCA_036897485.1 of Pelargonium nanum. Classification (NCBI taxonomy): domain Eukaryota; kingdom Viridiplantae; phylum Streptophyta; class Magnoliopsida; order Geraniales; family Geraniaceae; genus Pelargonium; species Pelargonium nanum. The sequence goes on along the minus strand of JAYMTF010002113.1, from coordinate 966 downwards.
AATGGACTTGCTTTTATATACAGTGAATTGGGAAATTCTGATTAATCAATGACTTGTATTAATTAATGAATTGCAGCAAGTCTTTTGCTAATGGAAAGTTTTGTAGTGGATCATCATGCCAGATCAGCCCAAGAACAATCTTCATATTATAGTATATACTGATTTGTCCACATCTGGGCAAATTGAAAATGACCACTACAATATTCAAATTATGACCAACACTTTAATTAAAATCTAAAATCAGTGAATGAACAAATGTATAATATTCATATGCACCAAATCAAACCCAATGCCCAATGAGTGTGAGGGCATGATAAAGTCAAGAACATGTATTTTGCACATTTCAACAACCACTCTACTTGTTTGGTACCTCTCATAGCAACTCATCAACATTTTGCCCAACTCAAAATCATTCTCATTTCATTATTTGTTCATCCATTTTGTCCTGATACATGTTATGAAAGATGAAACTTGATGTATTCCATTTGAAGATTCATGCTCTTATTTGTAGAGCAAAATGAATAATGGTGGGCTAGATGAACCAAAATTTGAGCAACACTCAGTCCTGAATTGTTTACTTTAATACCCATTTTTGTGGGTTGAATATTTATAATAAACTTAATTTTTAAAAATATTTTAACTTAAATTGTTGATCAAATACTAATTTCTAATAAATTAAAATCTCACGAATGATATACTTATATGATGAAGCTAGACAAATTTAAAAATCGATTAGATAATGACTTAATGCTCGTTATAAACCTTTTCTTTTATTATATTTTTTATTAAAAATTTATTATTTCAAATATACATACAAGTGATATATATATATTTTAGGTATTAACTCCGCAGAGTTCCCTGAACTATCCATTTTATTCCGCCACGGTCCCTGAACTTTGGTTTGTTCTGGGGCAGTCCTATTTCTTTCATTTTGTTCCGCCACGGTCCCTACCGTTAAATCAACTA
>JAYMTF010002112.1:0-19589 GCA_036897485.1 Pelargonium nanum | reverse complement strand
TTAATTAGAATTTTAGTTCATCAAATTTGTTGAATTGAAATTGGTGTGTTGTGTTTGTAAAACTTGTTTAGTTTCATTTATTCGTTGTTTGTAGTGCATATTATGTTTTACTATATATGTTATGTTTGTGGGATACAAACGATTATTGAGTTACTATTTTAATTTTATATTTGTGTGACTACATAATTCAATTTTTACTTTTTGTGTTGTACATTTATATTTTTCATATATGTTGCAAGAGTAATGCATGTTTAAATTTTAAAAAGAACGCAAATTTAGATTGTGAAGTGAAATTATTAGCATTTTAATATGTTTACGTTTGTACTATATATTTTTCGTAGAGATTTATTTTTCCCGTGGGTAAAACCCGATGGGGATGGGTACAGGGATGGGGATAAATATCAATCCCCATCTGGGTATGGGGACGGGGATGGGGAGAATTCTTTTATGCGGGGATGGTGATGGTATTTGTACTCCCCGCCCCATACCCGCCCCACAACCATTCCTAGGGACAAGTGTTATAGGCCATGTATGTTGTAAGCTGGTCATAGTGGAAAGTGGTTGGTCACAATGGGCTATAGCCTAGGAAGCGTGTAAGCCCATCGAATGGAGATGCCCAAACGCAACTCTAATTCTACGAGGATTAGTATGTACAGATTGCAGGTATATATACACATTAAAACAAAGAGCAAGATACGCTTTTCATTAGCACATACAACTATCTACGCGATTCAACTCCCTTTGGGCGTCGGAGGAGCATAAAAGAGAGAATTTCCGTTAGGCCTTGTTTTGCAGGTGTTTTCTAAGAGCTGTCAGGAGGTCGCGCGAGTCCAGTTTCCTTGCTCTGCCATCTTCGTGTAGCAACAATCCGCAGGATCCAAATTGTCAGCTCTAACATCTACAATGTTAGGCCCTTCTCTTGAAAGAAAAAAATAATGTTTATTTGTTTCAAAATAAGTGTCATGCTTTTTATTATGAGAAAAATTAACGTTGTATATTTTTTCTTTTATCCCGAGTACATCTGTTGTAACAAATTTAGGGATATTAAGTAACTTGTTATATGAATATTAATTTCTTTAAGAAAAATAAGACCCTAATTTTGAGAGGAAATGAATATTAAGGATAAATGAGATTTTTCACCTATATACATCTCTATGTGCATTTGATGTAACAAACTCATGAAGTTCTAACCAAATTATTGTATGGACATCGGTTATTCATTCATAACTATTTCCACTGATAATAGAAAGAAAAAAAAAAAAAAACATATTTATTTATTTGAAACAGAGATAGTATTTGTAAATCATTATCAGGAACCTAATAATCAAATTTTCAGCTGCCAAAACAGTCTATTGAAAAAATTACAATCAATTAACCTTCAAAATGCAGTATCCTAGAGAACACTTGATGAACCAAAATTGACTGATTTTAAAAAAATAGAAGCATTTAAAGCAATTGAACCCACTTTCTTGCTTAACTCTTCAATGAAAAATGAAGAGTTAAGCATGACTTACACTATGCTGTTTGTAAATTTCGATCCATAACACAAATAGTCACTTCCACTGTAACGAGTCGAGAGTTTGTTGGTGAACCTGTTGGTCCCCGGCTGCCACTACATTGAAACCTGGAAAAAACGGCATGAAAATATGTATTAGTAGGGCTGGCAATTTGGGTCATGACCCGTCACACGACACGAATACGAATCTAAGCAGATTCGCGTTCACTTTGATCGGGTTTGTATCGGTTTCAGGCTGTGTGCTCAACTTGTTTAATTAAACGGGTCGTAAACGAGTTGTGTAACCCGCTCATTGACTAATCCATTTAAGGGTAAATATGCAAATTTTCATGTGAATTTGGATTGGCATGTGTTAAAGCTTGTGAAAATAAGGATAATAATAAAGTGAGAAAGTGAACAAACTTGTTGCATGTGAAGTTGGAGAAGCCTCCCAGTAAAGCTCTTGTCCTTTCCAATCGGTTATGGTACCTCCGGCGCCTTCTATCACAGGTATCAGAGAGAGAAAATCGTATGGCTGGTTCAAAAAGGAACAACATTAGAAGGGTTGAGAAAATCTTAAATGAAATATCTACTTTAGACCTAGCAGGTCGGATTTGGGTCGAAAAGACCGAACACAAATCCAGCCTGCAATTGGTGCAGGTCCCCGTGCGGGTCTCGGGTTGAGAATTTCACATAGAAAATGTCCGGGTTTGCCTGATCGGAAAATCAATCGGATCTATTTTCTGAGACCTAAATCCGGAAAAAATATAGGTTGGATTTCGGGTGCCCATGGGTTCGGGTCCAAATTGCCAGCTCTAGACTCTACTTCTCTGACACTGGAGGCCTTATTATCGGTAGACAGTAGGGAAATATCTTTTCCTAGAAGACATTAGAAGAGTAGAGCTCACAATTTGGACCCAAAACCCAACCTTCATTTTCGTGAGTTCAGGACAACTCAAATGGCCCCGATCATTTTTTGGTCGGGTCAATCAGCCTGCACCTTTCCTGTGGCAAACCCAACCCGGCCCGAATTTAGTGGATCGGGTTAGGATTAGGTATTTTCAACTTGAACCCGAAAAAACGCAACCCAAAACCCAAATTGTCAGTGCCATCCAAGAGTAACAATAAATTTTTTACGCGTACATATGAGCACAACCTACCTTGAGACCGGACTCGATGACAAGATCCACAAAACCAGATGCTAGTAAGGCATAAGCATAACAGTCACAGCCATATAATGGAACTTTCACCTGCGCACCAGAGGAACAAGAAAATGAAGATTCAGGCACCGATGTGTTACCAAACACAGTCATAAAGCTAAATGTTAATCCAGGAAACTGTACAGTTTGGTCCAATCTTACAAATTCAGTGACAATATTAACAAGTCTTGATGAATCGAGTGACACAAATTGAAACCAGCCCAATATTTATGAGAAATGGTTACAGAGAGATAGAGAAGGTTCCAGTGTATAGATGTATCGTCGACAATATTCTTAATTATTGAAAAACTAAAGCCAAAACAATCACGACTCTAAATGAAATTCTTGTTACATTATAATGCATCATATGTCCAGATCTTGTTAAAATTGAATCGCAACATTCGCAAGGGGCAAGTTATATAGATTAATAAATTATTACAATCTTTTATCTAGAAATCTATTAAAGCAAGTGCACCAACCTTACTTCGAGCACGAATAAATGCTTCTTCAGCTTCTCCGGTAAAAAGATGTGGGCTTGTTGTGTACCTAAAAATGTAAATGAAAATTCAAATAGGTATGTTAAACACATCTGAAGCTCATTAACCGTGTATCCATACAGCTATCTGGTCAAAAAGAATGGTGATGATGATGACGACCAAATCAGAACAACATACATATATGCTTGTGATAGTTTTGCACAAGGGCGAGTGGACACTTCTTGCCCATTCAATGTAGTCCTCCTTCCTTTCATACCAATCCATCTTTCTCCCAAAATGGGCTGGTCGATTATGCCAAGAATCTGAAAGAAACATTTTTATCGTTTTAAGCAGATAACTACACATACGTTAAAGCATGAAATTTTGTTTCAGACATAATAGCATCATTTTTCACTTATGACTTCCAAATTCTTGCCAACTATAATATTTACCAAAAAAAACTTTACAGGCAAAAAACTACAGCGCTACACGTACATCAACGAGCAACTTGGGGGCCGTTCGTTTAGCTATTTTTCATTGAATTCTTAGAAAAATAGGACATGTTGTGTATTTTCAAAATGTAATTCTTGCATTAGTTTAATTTTTTAGAGAGGGTATATGCAGTATTAAAAAAATCGTTTTCCTCAAATAAATTGAATTAACTAGCATTTCAACAACTCTTACTAAAAATTAAACGAGTGGTCCTTAAATTTTCTTCCTACCGTATTTCTCATCCCTCGCACTTAAAAGATTATAAAAAATAAAATAAAATAAAAACACTCATGACAAATAATCTTACCGGTTTACCCTTATATAGCAGAGCAATGAGAGTACCAAACAAAGGTTTGCCTGAAATAGTGGGGAACTAATTAAACCAAATTTTGGAAGCGCCAAATTATGAGAAAACAACACAATAAAATTAAATTAAATGAACAGGAAAAAATAAAGCTGAAAATACCAGTAATAAAACTCTTTGTCCCATCTATTGGATCCAAAACCCAGACATAGTCTGCAGATTTTTCTTTACACCTCCACCCATTCTCCTCTCCATAACTGCAGTAGAGCTATTCCATAATTAAAACAATACCAGCAACAACTGTATCAATAGTAAATGTTCCTAAACTGCCACAAATAGTTTAACATTTGAACATAATAACTTAGCGTTTAGATTCCTGGATTTGATTTGAATTGTTCTATTTCAAATACAGATGTAATGTTTGGGAAGGCATAGAATATCAAATAACATGATAAGAGTTATTGTATGAAATCTCATGTTCTAAGCATGTTTTGAATTGTAATGGATTTGAGTCAAATCCAAATCCAAATTATTTGTGCACCCAAATATTGGATTTGACTCGTATCCAGAATTTCAAATCAAATCCAATAAACCAAACGAACCATAAATGTTAACAAGAATCAGTATTCAACTGACTACTTTTGTGGTTTAGGAAAACTTCAGATTAAAAAACAATCTGAAAACACAATAACTCAATCTTCAATTTCCTTTTGCCTTCTTTTAAGATGGCTGCTCAACTTTTCCCGAGGATGTGGGAAAACTTACATAGCATGAGAAGGACAATTCTCGAATAAGACGGAGATCATAGATTCTTCTGCAGCTCGGTCTGCAATTGTTACAGGACCTGCATCAAAATAATAATAAAAAATGCCACAAAATCAGACAGGTAACCTTATACATATCCACAAAGTCCACTCTTAAGTTCAGATGGGAAAAGGCTCAAGTTACCGCGCTTGAGTTTGAGAAGCCTATAACTTCTGCACTAAACTTATTTTGCTAATACCTCTAAAATGCTAATGCTCAAACAAACTATTTTACCATAAAGACGCCAAAGCTGCATAATGCATCAGCTCGCATTTTGCTCATTTTTTCGTCTTCCACTCACCCAAGGCTCCTAATGGGCTCTCTGTACTGTAGATTTGTGGTTTTGGTTTTTCAAATACCAATAAAGACCTCCCCATAAAAATAAAAATAAAAATAAAAACACTAAGAAAATACTTCAATTTCAAAGCAAATTCCTTGAACATTATTTTTAAAATTAATAATAAGTTAATAACAATGACTTCTTTTTTTATCTATCGCCAATCTACAAACAAGTTTTCAAAAAAAGAGGTCAAACTCTCACATGATACTCCAATTATACACACATTTACATTTGATCTTCCACTAGTTTTTAAGTCAACATTGATCTTTCAACTGTTCTGTCTCAACATCTAGTGTCCCAAATTCTGTCTTATGATAAAATTTACATAACAATTTAACTTTCTTTTAGTTTCATGTTTTGCACATACATGCACTCGATAAAGGAGTTTAAGGTGTGTGCAAAATTTGAGACAAAGCATAAGTTAAATAAATAATAAATTGTGATCAATGGTGGTAACTAAGAGATCAAAAAGTATAAGAGCCAATGGTGATTTAAAATATAGTTGGAGGATTAATATTCAAGTATGATATACAAGTATAGTTAGAGTAGAGCTGTCAATTCGTGCATGAGTGTCGTGTTGAAGGTTGATAATGTGTTGCACGACCCAACACGAACGACACTAATAGTGACCGCGTTGAACGGTTGAACACAAACATGACACGTTTATGAACACAAAACACTAATACAACATGCTTAACACGGTAACGTAACTAAATGGAGAGTGTTGACCCAATACATTTGACACAACACGACCCAACATGTTTGACACATTTCTAGGATTAATTTACAATCATAACCTTAAAACATGTTTGACACATTCCTAGCATTAATTTACAATTATATCCTTAAGTGTGTGTTGTGCGTGTGACACGACTAATTGATCGTGTGTGCTTCGGACGCCCAACACAAACCTGACTTGATTACTAAACGTGTTGAGTTTTGAACACAATAACAAAACATGTGAGCCCAAACACACCAATTTCGTGTAATGTTACGACACGATTTGCCAGCTCTAGCTATAACCAAGCAATGCCTAACTTTTCTCCAATTCAACAATCTCCTAAAATCCATGCAATCACAAAATCAAACCAGTGTCGCTAAAAACCATCCCAAACTCAAACAATTAAAATCCAAAACTGAACACAAAATTAAACAGACAACGAATGTTAAAATTCGAAAACGAAACCTACTCAAATCCTCCTTGTCTATGATATCGAACTTCTTGCGGAAATACTGGCGAATGACGTCCCCGGCTGCATCTGCCACCATGTTGCCGACGTCGGCGAAATGGTTGAGCTCGGCCTCGTTTAGCGCCAGCTGGAGGAGATCGTTGTGATCGGAGAGCTTGGAATTGGAGGTCATTGAGGAAGTGAGTCTGGTTCGGAGACTGATTGTGTGGTGTTTTAGGGCTGAAGACGAGAAGGAGAGGTGGTTTTTGTTACAGTGATTGGTGGAGAGATTTGGAAAGAATGGTAAGGTTTTGAGGAGCTGAGACTGAGAGTGAATTGACATTTGGAGAGAGAGAGAGAATCGGCGGGAACAAGTAGGAGAAGAGGGAGAGAACAGAGAGTCTGAGAGAGCAGAGACAATGTGTTATGATCTGTTTGGTTGTTGAGAAAATTTTCCAATATTCCTAAACTAATACCCAATTTTCCTTTAAAGGTCTAGGAAAAGAAAAACCGGTAAAATTGTTTATATAATATTGGTGTCGAATTTGTTTTCGAATTATGTTTATGCAAAATCAATAGTCGAAATTCAATAAAAAAAATAGTCATGACTGATAATTTGTTTCGTCGTTTCGTTAACGTGTTATATTTATTTTGAAGAACATAACATATTTAATAACTATGGCGTGTTTATGTTGTTATGGCATGAACAAAATGCACACTTTAATGTATAAATATAAATTAATCTTAGTATTATCTTAGGTTTTGTTAAATGCATTTGTTCTATCGTGTAAAATGTGTTGGATTATGCATTGGTTCTATTGTGTAAAACGTGTTGGATTATGTTCGAGTTAACACGACTCGTATAGGTATCAAATCGGTCGTCTTCGAGTTTAATCGTTCATCACGATTACTATATGTATTGTTTTTTCAGCACAACACTAATACGACACGCACGATTGTCAATTCTTCCTCAAACGTGTCATTTTGATTGTTCTATATTACACAGGATTCAAATTGTGTTGATGAAACCTTAATAAAAGACAAATGTTAATGTTTCAAAACCATTTCAATTCATTTTAGGGGTATTACAGATAGACCCCTTATGGGAAGCTTTTATTTCAATTGGCACTCTAAACTAATTCTTCCAACTCTAGACCCTATGGTTTGTGTAGTTCTTTCTTTAGTTATTTAGAACATAAAGTGTATCATGTGACGTGCACATGTTCGATTTTTTCTTAAATGGAAACTTTTCCTCAGCTTTGGTCTTCTTCTTCTTTGTGACTTGCCGGAATCTGCAGAGTTTCGCCTCCCTGCCCGTGCATATGTTCTCACGCCCCATGGAAGCGATTCTCTATAATTATAAACTAGTTCAAAGTTAGAAAAACTAGTCCAAGGGGCCAACTAAAATAGAAGCTTACCACATCTGTAACTACCCCCTTGTTTTTATATAAAACTCCTCTTTTTTTTAAAGAGTAAAGAAAAAAAATACTCATTAGTCTAAATTTGTTGTAACAGATTTATTTCAAAGAGAGTTGTCAATTTGAATTTTTATTTGAAACCGGGATATTCTATCTACACCTAGAGCAGGCTATTTAAGTTGGGTTTGGGTTTTTCTAGGTTCAATATGAAAAGACTAACCCGAACCCAACCTGCACTCCCCTTGCGCCCGTGCAGATTTCAAGTAGTTGGCGAAAAATGGACGCAAGTAAACCAACATTGTTGCCACGGCCCGACCCCTAAATCAATCAGATATAAATAATCCATGCTATCTGAACCCGCAAAAATGTAAAATGAATTTCAGGATCAAATTGCCAGCCCTATCACATATCAAAGTGTATTGTCACATGCAAGGCACGTGTAACCTTCTTGTACAGCCAATAGCTCACAAGTAAAGCCTCAGCCTGCAAAACATTTCCCAAGCTGCTGGTCTAATCTGTGAATATTAATAGCTTCAATTTGCTATAAAAATGTCAAACAACAACAAATATATAAAAGGACACAAATTGCAACAGCGGAACATTTTAGAGGCACAAGATTAGCCAACGTGGCAATACAAAGGACCCTAAGGCCATAACCATTCAGAATTCTATTTTCTTGGTCAATTCAATGCAAGAAACAAATGAGGAACTGTACAGAAATAAGAATTGTGATATCATTAATTTCCTGAGACATTTTCCTCCACCGTTTCTTTTTTTTCTTTTCTTCTTTTTATATCATAAGTAAAGCTGATTGATCTTTCTCCTACTGTCCTACATATATTCTTCCCCTTCAACAATACTTTACAGTGTAAAGTGTAAACTCCATGAGCTAAATCCTGTTTTCAAGTTTCGGAATGTGTATGCAGATGCAGATGTTTCCTAGGAAGTTCCTGACGGAATATATATATATATATATATATTGCACTCTTCACAAACCTTTTGGTTCAAAGGGGACTGCAGAGATCAAGGGTTGAATCTGTGTAAGCATAGGAAACGTATCAGTCATACAAGACTAAAAGTTTACAAAGGATGGAGTTTTTAGTACAAGTAACTTGTTTGATGTTTTGAAGTAGTGGCAATTCGGGTTCGGATTGAAAATGCCCAACCCAGCCGGCAATTTTCCAAGGAACACTCAATGGTAACCCGACCCTAGGGCAGTTCATTTTATGTGACAAACCTTTCGGGTTGGGTTTCATGTGCCAGCGGGTTCAAATCTAAATTGTCGGCTCTAGAAGTGAGTGGTTTCAACTCCATCCTCACTCCCCAAAATATCACGAGTATTTGTTGATAGAGCTGGCAATTTGTATCCGAACTCGCGGTTACTCAAAATCCTACCCGCATTTTTTTCCAGGTTCAAGTCACATAGAATAGACCTGGCTGATTTTTAGGTCGGGTTCACCATGGAAGAAATGTGGATCGGGTTTGGCAACCTACAAACTCATGGCCAAACCCACAACCTGAAATACACACCCCTTGCAGATCAGGTTATAACCTGAACCTGACACCCGTATTGCTAACTCTACTTGTAAGTGTGCCCCACACATATCGGGTGTAAAAGGGTAATCAATGTCTATGGTTAGGGCAAAATGTATCACTTCAAATATGGTATACTCCTACAACCTCAAAATGAGTGTCGACTTTCTATTTAGGATGTTAGTCATGTATAAATTACTAATAATATCCCTAAGATAAGTTAGAGCCACAAGTTTCGTAAGACTAAATGCACATAAGGTGTCTGAGAGAAAGTACAACACTAACTAGCTTATACTTAATTTTTGTGAAAAATGGAAATTGGACACTCATTTTACAATGGTGGTGGTATGCGTGTCGGGAGAGCCTCGGTACAGTGGTAAGATTTTTATGGTTAGTGTCAGTGTATGAGTTAGAACCACAAGTCTCTTAGACTAAGGTATCTAAGAGAAAGTACAACACTAACTAGCTTGTCCTTAAAATTTTGTGAAAAATTAAAATTTAACACTCATTATAGAACGGTGAAAGTGAGTGTGTCAACAAAAAGGTGAGCCTCGGTGCAATGGTAGGATTCTTGCACTTGACCGCCCTTTTATGGTTAGTGTCAGTGTATGTGCACATGTGATTCTAATTATGCTCACTGAGGGTTTACAGACAAGAGCTGACAATTCCAATTTCGATCGGATTTTTTTTTCAGGTTTGGATTGAAAAGGCCCAGCTCTAACCAAATCCGCAAGAGGTGTGGGTGTGGGTTGGGTGGCAGGTTTGTCACGGAACCCGATCAGCACATATTTCATGACAAACCCAACCTGGCCCAAAATTTAATCAAAACTACTTTGTGCGACACAAGCACGCAAAATGTGGGTCAAAGTTTGGGTCCCCAAGGGTTCGGGTCTGAATTGCCAGCTCTAGGACAGGCATAGGATTAGTTAGTAATACCAAAGCAAGAAAAGCGGATTGAGTAGTGAGGACTGAGGAGAGAGATAATCATTACCTTCGTAAAAGCGAGTAGAAGCTCACTCTTTGCTTGATTTTGCCCAGAAGAAACCTTTTTTCTTGATAGAATGATTCTCTGACAAGGACCGACTCCCCTTCGACCCAAAGGAAAAGTGTCGCGTCAAGAAAGGCTTGCTCGTTGAGCTTTTCATGCTGGAACTGGAACCCATCTTTGGACCCTTGCGTTCATTCCTGTTACTTTTCATGCGATCAAGCTCAACAGAATCATTACTAACATCGCTATCCACAACCCGGTTCCTCGATCTCTTGTGGTTTTTAGCCTTCGAATCCATTTTAGCTTTCAATGCTTTTTCAGACAAGTTCAGTGTCTGCTTCTCCCCAAGTTTACAAACTGGGCAAGCAGGGTCGTACTTGTTAACTTCAGGAGTCATATTCTCTAAACACTCGGCATGATAGACGTGCCCACAAATAAGAACAGCGACAGCAGCAAGTTCAGGGCTTTTCCACGATGATCTTTCAGTCAAAAACTTTGAGCAAACCCCACATGTTTGCAAATCAACAGAGGGAGAAGATGAAATACGGCTACTGGATCTGGTAAGTTTGTCGCGGTTAGGCCCGTAGGACTCACTGTCAAAAGACCACCTTTCTCTATGAGATGTGGCCATAAGCTCAGAAAAGGCATTCATAGACCAACCATCTGAAGATCCACAATGAGCGGCCCGAGTGGATTCACTGCTCCACGGTGGAAGCACTGGCCTTTCTTCAGATATTGAGTCACTGCTTGGGGACTTCATTCCAGGTATTCGACTATCAGATACTTGCCGTAATAGCTGGTGCCCTGGAGAGCGGCGAGCCCACCTCGATGGGGTTGAACTGGCAGGATGCTGGTGACTTTGGGATGACAAGGGAGAGGTTGTCAAGGACGAAATAGAAGGCAATGGAAGAGATAACTTTGTAGGAGAAGGATGTGATGGTACTGGAGATTCTGTTGACTCCTTCACCTAAAAGATGGTCCAAGAATAGCAAAAGATGTCATATAAGAGGGGAGAAAATATAGAATACACCACAGAATGCCCTTCTCACCCTTGATAAGCATTACCTGTTCCATATTCATATCCATGGAGATATTCCTAGAAATAGTTTGATCTGCAACAGAGAAGTATAACAGATTAAATCTACCATGTGAGGTGTTTACAAAGATGAAACTATTAAAAAAAAGAGACTTAAATATGATGCCATAAGGCTTCACGGCAACCAGCTTTCATTGCAAACCACGAATGAATCACCAAACAAAAAAATTGAAGGCATAGCAAATAGTAAGTAATGTAGCCTTAACCAAAACCTATGCTACCTAGTACCTTCTGGGTTAGATCAGCCACTTATTTCCCCCCAAAAACAACGCAAACATTCAAAAAATACCAACAAAAAATAAATCAGCTGGAAAGACCAAGACAGACATCAACATATAGTGTCAGGCCCGGCATTCATAGAAACTCAATAACTATATAAATGCAACATAGTGTTTTACGGTGAGAACCTTTGCTGTGCATCTTGACAAAGAAAAGTGAATCAAAAGTTCAAGAATCATAAAATGTGAAGTTTATACAATGAAAAAGAAGACAATATACTCTGAGTATATACAAACAGATAGGGTGCAAAAGAAAAACCACAAGAGATCTATTTTTCCAAAGAATGAGTTGACAACAGATGTTGAGGGCAAAAATATTTTGATATTGCAAAGCATTCCCATTCTTATTCATAGGACAAAAGTATAAACTCTACCAGAATGAATATTTTGATGGTTTATTACTGATCAATGTAGTCAAAACTCAGATTAGTAAACAACATGGGGAGTAATAGAGGTGTCAGGCAGAAATATGCCAGCTAACTCAACTAGTATATTTACTAAAGATAGATAGACTTGATTGCTTCATCCAGAATGAGCTACACGAAATTGTCCCCTAAATGAAAGAGAGAGAAGAGCTTATCTCCAGTATTTTCAAAATCCCCTGAGGCATATACTGTAGCCTCAAAATTGTCGAGGCAGGGCACTTAGATTGAGACCAGAGGTGAGGGCCCTGAGGCATGCGCTTGCTGTATTGAGACAAAGTTGAGGCGTACCTCAGTCTTTGTTTCTACTTATCAGTTCAGCTTCAATTAAGGACCCTTCATCTTGGTCTGTTAAATTGGAACAAATATGGTGAAGGCTCTTCATTTTTAATAGTCTCAATTTACTAGAGCGGCTTATTGGGGTGTGGAAAAAGATATTTGGATGCAAAAAATAATGACAATGTGTTTAGAGATGAATTGGGGTGAAGTGGAGGTTGAAAAACCTCATAGCAGCACAAGATCATCTACAGCTCAACCATCTACTTTGAGGACACAGTAGGGAGAAGATTGATTTGATAAGGAAGATACTGAATAGGATGATGGAAACTAATCTGTTGATATTAATATTTAATAGTGACAAAGATGAGAAGTTGAATTATAATGATTAATAGTGTTTCTTTGTATGTTACGAACGTTTATATACTTTATTTAGGGAAGATTAATGTTTAAATTTTAATAATAATAATAATTTATAAGTGTGGCACTCTGCAAAGTACCCGTACCTCACTGAAGCTCACACCTCACTGTGTGCCTTGTGCCTAGATTCCAGAGGACCATAGCGCCTCAAATGTGTCTCGTGTTAAAAAACACTACTTATCTCACAAGAAACTTGCCTACTCTAAAAGTGGTTATCAAATACAAAATAAAATAGAAATCTTCAAATTTACTATTTCCAAGTGCATAGCTTCCCAATAACTCGTGTATTATATTCATCTTCCATAGCAAACTCTTATCTAAAAGCTATCTTTACTACCAAGAATATTGACGATAGTCTTTCCCAATATATGAATTGATTTTCATCCCAAGCCGTTTCCTGTCCCAAAAGAGCTTCCAGACCATACTAGTAAGTTTCACCAATGCTAACATAGATCATCATACACAAGAAACAACTTAAGTTATTAGTTCGATGCTATTCAAGTACTATAATCCAACATTTTTACCTACATCGCATGGACAGTTCTTTGTACCTTTAGTACCTAGTTCAGATATATCCAGAGTCAAGTTCATATATTCCATGGTTCTGATGCAATACACCTACAACTTATTTATTTTTTTAAATCTCATTCTTCGATGGCAACATCAAGAATTTCATTGTAACCAAAATCTCAAAAAGAAGTCTTCAAGTACATATTAAAATATTAATTAGCTTACCAAGCTCTCTTTGAACTAGTTCAGCCTTAAAGGTAGAAGCACAAGAGAAAAAAAATGCAAACAGGTGGCATATGTCCAGAACAAAAGACAGCACAACTTTAAAGCTTAAAGAAAGTATCTCCTTGACGCAAATAACAATTCAGTCTACTCATTAACAAAGATAACCAGGAAGAACAAACCATAACATGATCTGAAAGACACCTTTCAAAACGGTGAACCGTAGTAGGGGAAAACTGATTGTGCCACAAGCCAATTACATCTCACCTCCAATTCATAACAGCATGTTATCTCAAATCATACCATATACCAGGTCATCACTTTTTGTAAGATCTAGGTAAAATCATAGCTCTTTTTATTCAAATTTAATAATCACTACAATGATTCAAAGTGCCTTATTTCACTATCAATACAACCTCATATTTAGAGTGCTGCCTCAAGGGGTAATAGTCACAATTATGTTCCAAAAGTATATAATTATTTAATCCTCCATACTCTTGTCAAGCATAAAGTAAATGGGCATAAGTTGCTGGCCCTTGCAGTTGTTTAATCACCATAATTACATATGGCTCTAAAATCAATATTGAGTGCATAGAACCTAATGCAACCTCAAAAATATATAGCAGATGATCTATTATATCCAAAACAGCTAGGCATGGAACATCATTTTGAAAAAAAAAATTCAAAAGATACATACTACCTAATCTGGCTATATTATAGAAATAATGGCTTCAATAATTGAAATCAATGACAACAGACAAAGTAGGAAAGTAGGAATCACAAGAAGAATCTTAAAATTACAGAAAGTAAATCAAAAAAGTTTTTTTTTTCTTAAAAAAAAGTAATTAACAATACAAAGTGTTCTATATGCAGTATATTACCTGAGGCGGGGGTCTTCATATGCTCAGCAGTTCCTTCAGAAAAGGGGGACTTTTGCCAAGAACCTCTATGATAATTGTCTGCTGGACTTCCTTCCTCTGATGCATATGTTGACTCATATTTAGCATCAGATCCACCATTCCGGCTAGCTCCATCAGAAAACCAATTTATAGAAGTTTCTTCACCAGCTACTCGCCCTCGGTTATCCCATCGAAAGCTCCATGTGGGTGAATGGCGAATATTCCTGTGCACAACCTCACTACTTGATCCATTTGTTATAGTTTTGTCTCTAGCAGCAACGCAACAAGCATTCCCCATGCTTAAATACACACCAAAACGTCTGTTGCTTTGCAGTGACTCACTAACATTCTCTGAAGTCCACACCAAACAAGAAATCAGAACACCTAGATTAGTTTCACCTCTGAATTATAATTAGCAAATTAAACCATCAATGCAATGACCACAAAATAAAGCAGTAAACCAATAAATCAAAACAACTAAATTTTGTACTTTATTAAGACCAAACACCTCCATTCCAAAATAAACTTAGTAAATAGCTTACAAATTCTATACTAAGGAAAACAATTGAGATACCTCATAACATGGTAAATACGCAGGTGGATGCAAGAATTATCCCCCAACACACCGTAGTTTACACTATTTTGTAAACTTTATTACTCAACCCCAGCCAAAACATAAGACCTCGTGTTCAAAGACCATCTGGAGTCACACAACTCCACACATCACATACGAATACCAAAATCCACAGCCACAACTGTTCCATCTAGTGTCTGATTCAAATACAACACACCCCTACTCTCAACACTCAACAATTCACTGTCCGGACCAATTACAGCCATTGAAAACGCAAAAAGAGACGGAAACAAAGACAAAAACCATAACTGCAACCGAATCTGAATAATCTACATAATCTGCTACTTATCAGGCAGCTTAGAGTGAGTCCAAATCATAAAAGCCCTAAAATTAGAAAAAGGCAAGAACTGCGCTAGTCAGAGAGATCCGACTTCAACGCCTCCAAAATCTGATTCTTCCAGTCAATACACCCAATTTTTTCCACAAGAACCAAAAAAATAATAAAAACTTCCTAAAATTCCACAAAATAAAAAAATCAATTCCAAACGTAGAAAAAACATAAATATATGTATATGAGCACAAACACGTAGGGTAACACCTAAATCGTCATTAGGAAGCTGATGTTAATGAAGCTCACCTTCGAGAAGCCGAAGAGCTACTGTGAAATGCGAGTTCTAGAGAGAGAAAAGAAGCTGAGAAGAATATGGTGGTGGCTGCTACTTTGGTTTGTTGCAGAGGAGAGAGACGGAGGAGAGTGAGGTCGTTTTAGACGGTTTTTTAGTTGACGGCGTTTTGTACTTTTTTCTGGGTGGGCTTGTGAGACGGGGACGTTATAGTTGACGGAGTTAGGTGACGCATGTCAAAGGCATTTTTGCCACGTAGTTTTAAATTATTGCCCTTTATTCCCGAAATAAATAAATACAGTAATAGTGGAAAGAAATTTCCTTTTCTTTTTCTTTTTTTCTGGAAAAAATAAAATAAAAAAGGGACTGTGAGCTGTAGAGAGTAGTACGATTGGTGATGGGAGTCACGGCGCATTGGTGTGTTGTACTTTGTATGTGCCTTTACGAATTGAAGCACAAAACGAGTGAATCTTGCGGGTGCTTTCTTCTGCAGTACGCGGAGTGCGTAGTACGCTTTCCGCGCTTTTCGTGACTCACAAAATTGACAAGGAATCATGAAATAACGAAATATCTTATTCATGAATTATTTAAATTTTTACAATTTGTATCTTGACAAATAGGCACATCAACTAGTCAAAACATTGTTCCGTCAGTTAAACATAACTAAAACATATTTTCTCTCATCACATGTATTGGACATGCATCTAATAATAATTTTTTAAATACCATATTTTTCATATGAACATGTAAATAATAATGCATTTGATTGTTTGAATTTTCCGGCGTTTTTATGAATTTTCCAGCAATTTTGATGGATTTTTTCGGCGTAGTTATGAATTTTCCGGCAATATTGATGAATTTTCTGGCAATTAAAAATAAATTAATCTCAAATCAAAATGAAATTCAAAATTAACCAAATCCAAACAAAATCAAATTCATATCCAAATCAAATTTCAAACCAAATCAGTTTCCAGTTGATGTTGCTGGACACAAACCAGCCACTGCTGTCGTCCATCACCGAACACGCCGTAGTCCATCTCCGGAGACTCGCCACCATTGCCCGAACTTGCCACCATCACCATCGTTGCCATAATCGAGCGAGATGAATCGAGATCGAGCCACCGTGAAGCCAAAGTCGCGAATCCAGCCACTGTGAAGTCAGAGTCCTCGTGAGTCCAGATCGAGCACGAGTTAGAGTTGTTGTCAGCTCGTCGGCAATCCTCTATCGAGATAAATCCAGATGAAGAGGGTGTTCGGTCGAGCACACCGTCGTCAAGCGTTCTTTGAAGATCTTCGAATATTCAATTCTTTGAACAAATACGGTTCTTGAGAAACTGTACAAATTGAGAATTTTGAGAGAAGTACAACTCTATCATGTGTTTTTCATCTAAAACTAAAAAAAATGAAACGTTGCGTGTCGACCAAGAAACTGTGGATGTTCGTTGTGGTGAGAGAATGGTGACATCGCATGGTGATGTGGCGCCAAGTGTTTACGTGTCAGTCATAACTTTTTATAACTAAGGTAACATGAATGCAATTCTAAAATACTTGTCTAAGGTTGAAAACAATAAAAAAAAAAGCAGGACTGAGGGTCAACTCTTAAATATAAACAAGTCCAAGGGTATGGCACTATTTAAGTCAATGATGATATGGTGTAGTAACGTGGCAATAAATGCTTACGTGTTAGTCATAACTTGTTAAAATAACATGCGACATGGATGCAATTCTAAAATATTGTCGTCCATGATTGAAAACAATATAAAAATGAGACTAGGAGCAAACTCTAAAATACAAACAAATTTAAGAGGTATTGGACCATTTAACCTTTAAAACAAATGAAGTTTTGGTTGTTGGAAGAGTTAAGATAATTAATAAGTTATCATTTCTTCTTTAATGAGCTGGGCAATATTGAGCTCAACTTTGGCTGATTTAGTTGTCAATATATAATTTACTTGAGTGAACATTGGATGATAGTTCCACCAATAGTGTCATTTGATTTTGGCGAATTTTTTTTTTGAAAATATCTATTTTGTCCTTCTTGTCATTTATTTTTATAACTTTATACTACCTTATATTTGTCTCATTTTGCAATGAAATACCGTAAATTAACATTTTCAAAATATTTTGTCAAATTTAACTTACGGAAATGATGAAAATTAGTTTAAGATAGTATAAAATACAAAAAAAAAATCTCTATTGTAATAAGTAATCCCTTTGAAAAATAAAAATAAGTAATAAGTACAAAATAGTTGTATGTAATTATCCCTAGATAATACAGCCTCAGTGAGATGTTGCAATAAGATTTATAGTAAAAATTGTTTGACCAATTTATTAAAGCTCAGCTGCATTTAAAAGTCATATGTGTTGAGATGAGGTTAATGAATAAGTTATCTAATATACCAACCGACCGACATGCGAGTCTTCAACAATTTTGACTTATTTCTAACCTAAATACTTGCTCTACTATTAGTAGTGAATACAGACAGCAACAAAAAAATCCGAGTAGATGAGCTAATTAAGACCCCAAAATATGTGCAATTGAGAAACGCAACAGCAATTTTATAGTAACAAGCGACGTAGCATTCTTAAATGTTTAGTACTACAATAACACATTTTGAGTTGTGCACGTAAATGACAACTATATTTATTTAGTACCTCTTTAAACTCATTTGCTTACTGCTAATGATCAACACACTCTCAGCTCTCATATTACGGAAATGCCATTATTGTTGCAAACAAGTAGAAAAAAGTCATGTTTGGGTCTTTGTCAAAGTGGTGCCGTGTTGTGTTATAAGATGCCAAATCTTAATCAAATAGTGTGTTTGGTGTGGGGCTTTGGTGTTCCATTTTATTCTAATCTAATCTAATCTTCTTAATTACAAATTTGGACAAAACAAAACATACACAAAATTGCCTTATAACATCTCTTTCTCTTTGTGAACTTACTTTGCCAATAAAGTGCTTTTGGAAAAGCAAAAGTTATTTATGTATTAAACTTGAAACCCAAAACCATGAGTGGCCGAGCCAGATATACTTAGAAGGAGAAAAAAGTTGCCCAAAATATGAACCACATAAGCAAACGAAACAAACTATCAATAAGCAAATTGACTTACAGATTAAGAGCTTGCAATTCGTGTTGGGAGACATACTATACGAACACCCCATAAAATTAGTGTGTTTAAGCTCAAATTTTTTTAATTGTGTCTTGTTCGTGTTGGAGAACTCATAGTGTTTAATAATCGTGTCATGTTTGTGTTATGTCTTCAAAACACGTACGGTCATTTAGTCGTGTTGTGACACACAAGACACGCCCAACACGCACAAATAAGGGCATAATGTTAAATTAATTTTAATAACGTATATATCAAACATGTTGGGTCGTGTCGGGTCAAATGTGTTGGTTGTATCGTGCACAATTGTTGGATTGTGTTCGTGTTAACACGACCCACTTTGTTATCGTGCTAAACATGTCGTGTTTGTGGTTTGTGTTCATAACCGTGTTGTGTTGACTATGCAACACGACTACTAAACATGTCATTATCGTGGTTTGTGTTCATAATCGTGTTGTGTTGACTATGCAACACGACTACTAAACATGTCATTATCGTGGTTTGTGTTCATAATCGTGTTGTGTTGACTATACAACACGATTACTAAATATGTCGCGTTCATTTTAAATCGTGCAGCATACAAACAATATCAGCCCGATAAGCCGCATAAACTGTATTCTTTTCCAAAATGGTACTTATACAAAAACTAGTAAAGAAATAATGATTTTTATTTTTCCTGAAAAGGGTAGAGTGATAGGAGGGTATATAGTGAATAAAGTAGCTATGCCAATTAATGATAACCGATAAGGCCCTCATGAGTGAGAGAGAATAGAAATGGCCCAAATATAATTTGGATTAGGCCCAAAATCATTCATCACTTCGGACATCAACTTTTTTTTTTCTTTTTTTTTCTTTTCTTTTATATTGTTATGATATAATTCAAGTGCATCATTTTTTTTTTACCCAAGAGTAGTGGCGCAGTTGGTAACACAGGCTGCGTG
>JAYMTF010002111.1:0-19589 GCA_036897485.1 Pelargonium nanum | reverse complement strand
ATATATATTGTAATGTTTATTAATTTTTAAATGACTAGTAACTTTTGAGTATAGTTATTTAAATATTTTTAAAACTGTTAATAATTTGATTGATTTCATATTTTATCAATTTTTATTTTAATTTTGTTAATCAAATAGTAACATTTAGAATGAAATTATATTTATTCCCACTCTTTAAAATGATAATGAAAATGACAAGTACATGAATATGAAGAAAATTGCAATAGAAATAAAGGGATTGAAATTATTCTTATTCCAGAAATTTTAATCCAAGACACACCAATGTCAACTCATTATAGTAAAATTACTATATTGCCATGGGTTTGGTCAGCGGTTTGGGCTTAAAGAACCACCGGACCGAGCCGATCCTTTTGGTTTTTAGGAAATTTAAACCACTAAAATTTCAATAGAAAGTGGTTCAGTTTAATTTTGTGGCATTTGGTTTTCGGTTCAATTTGCACAACCCTAGTAACAGCACATCTTTTATCTGGTTAATTTGGCAAGCAGTACTTGCTAACATGTATGATGCCAAATTTCCACTTCTGAACTTAACACGAGTATATCATGACCGACTAAACCAAACACAGACTTTTGGCATTATAATTATGCATGAAATGAAATGAAATCAAAGGAAATGAGCTCCTTCTTTCTGTAGGCTATGCAACAAAACCATACACAACACAACTCAACTCAACTCAAAAACAACAACAACAGTGCCGTGTTCTAAAATGCTACAACACCCTCAGTCCTCAGTCCTCACTAACCACAGTTCCGCCATGGGGACAAAATTTGGTCTGCTTACTGCTACATTAATATTGTTGGTGAACAAAACAATACTTTGTAGTAATTGGTACGCTTGAAAACGCCTCCCAATATCACATGACTGCCTCTTGTATTGTGCGTGAAAACGTACCAATCATTCACCAGGCCAAGTGTTCCCATCAGACCATCTCTTCCCAAAATCTGTCCATTTCAGAAGACAATCGGCAAATACTTGTGGATATCAGTCAAGTTAATCTTTATGCAATTATTTTTTAAATCCACATTCAAAGCAACAAACCTCCTCTCCTATAAAACATCCTTAATTCCAAGCTGCTTAAGAGAATCTGGACCCACAAGGATTATTCGTCTTGGCGTTTGGTATCGGAAAACCACTACTCCCTTATATGCTGTCCTTGGGATACCGTCCTACAAATATAAGAAATAACAACATGAAACAACCTCAAATGTTATCAGAAATATTACCTCCGTCCCAAAATGAGCTTCCTGTTTCTCTATAATTTTTGTCCAAAAATGAGTCTATCTTTCCTTTTTTAGTAAGTTATACATGAATTGTCAATAGTATCTTATAACAAGTTAGTTAGTTTCTCTTAACACATGATCATAAGGATACGATAGTAAGTATATCACACTAACTAACTTCTTAGTTTTTCTCAATAAAAATAAGAATGAGTTAGTTTTAGTTAGAGTTATGTTTTTCCCCTTGTACCCTTATGTGCTCTTGTGGTAAGTTACAACTTGTAACAACCTCGAGGGATTCTAACTAACTAATCTCAAGGATATTGTTGGTAACTCATGCATATTTAACAAACAAAAAATAGAAAGTAGACAATTGATTTGGAACAAACTTTAAGAGAAAGTGGACAGTTGGAAAAAAAAACATGTTACCTTCCATTCATCAAAAATGCCAAACTGGTGCGCTATGCGTTCAAAATCTGGCTGGTCTCTGTAGTGAATTCGCACATCACCTTCTATATTATACGCCTTCAGAACTGCATCACTTCCTGAGACAGGTTTGGCCTTTTTCACCATCTCTGCAAACTGCTTCACATAGTTATCCTGCAAAATATAAGAAGAAAATTAAGCAACTGAACAAGCAGAGAATACTGCTACATAAATTCATGGCCAAACAAAGTTGGTGCTAATTGGAACATATGATTTACCTCCATCAGGTAGCCCAGATCCATTGACTTCCAATCAACCTTTCAGAAAGATAAGGAGAAAAACAAAAATTCATAATGAAGAATTAAGAGCTAAACAGAAAGACCACTACAAAGGAGATTTTGGTATTTGGTTAGTACCTCGACGTCATTCAGCTTAATAGGCTCCAGATATTGTTTGAAGAACTGTCCCAAGCTTGACCCCTGCAAAAAGTAAAATCAATAAATAAGACTCAATGAAGGAAGGGCACCAGGGATCTGCAGCACTCAGGGTGGGGATGAAGGCATCTTGCTAGTAAAAAAAACATTAATACTCTCTTAGCTGAGGAAACTCAATTGTGACATTTTATCGATGGGTCGTCAACAATGTGTCCATGTATAGGTGAAATATAATAAAGTGTCATCTTACTAATTGTTTGGCTTAGCCGGCTTAGATTCTTTATTCTATATATAAGTTAAGACTAGGTGCAGCTTGCTCAACCCAAAAATAAGATGGGAGATGAAGATCTAGTGGATAAACAACATAATCCTGATACAGATCATTAAGAGTTCTAAAAAGTAAAAACTAAGATAGATATACATACATGCTCACCGAAGTTATATGTTCTGCAGATTTCTGGGCGAATGAACTGTCGGCCTTTGTGGTTCTCTTTTAATCTCAACCAGTCATCCCAGTAAGTGAAATCTTGTCAAGGAAAATATTCAAAAGAAATATACTGAAAAGCTTGATTTTTTATCTTATTTCTAAAAAACAAAAAAAAATACAAGGATATGCCTTTGGCCACTTTGGGGATAGTTCATCCCATAAGGATCTAGTCAGCATCCATCCAAGTCCAGGGAAGAAATCTGAGCGATATAGAGTATCTGCATAGTGCATAAACGAGAAATCATAAACATTTTATTGCATTCAATCATACTACTTAACCTTTGATGCATGAGCACAAAAAGTCAATTCCACATGCAATTCAAAAGTCAAAGCACTCATATTCAAGGGAGAGTGAGTGTCCTGTAGCATTTCAGAAAAGAGAACATAATCGATATGAAAATTAGAGGCCGGAACTTAGCTGTAAGCTCCTCATGGGAGCTAAATGATAGGCCCAACAGCTAGCAGGATCAAGAGATAACAACGGGCTATTATTACAAATATACCATTGTGCCTCACTCAATAGCTGAAGTTGTTTTCTTTAAAAAAGGAAGAAACTATGTTACAATTCACAGGAGTTCACACAGTTGGTTGTGGTAATGAAAAGCAGTTTACATAGAACTAGATTCAGTTCTAGGATGGAGACTGATTTCGCTTTACAGTTATAAAGGACTAACTCAACTAGAAGCTTGAGTTGATATTTGAAGACCCAAATTCAATTTTCTACAACACGCCAGTAAGTCCATTAGTTTTGCATAGAGCTAGATTTAGTTCTAGGATGGGGACTGATTTCACTTTACCTTCTTTTTGCCTTGTTCTGAAATTTTAACATATTTTTAACAATCAAGGTGGCAGTAGAATTCGAACTCGTGACCTTTGGGTCAATCACACTCTAATATCATGTAGAGCACTAATTCAACCAAAAGGTTAAGTTGATAGTTGACAACCCAATTTTAATATTTTACTCAAAAGTATTAGGAACTCACAAGGATCATGCACAAACTGCCTTTGTCCATTGTCGTTCCATGAAGAAACCGCCATAATAGACCTATCAAAATTTAGAAAAGAAAACACCCAATAAAACAGAGTTTGCAATGGTTTAGTGATAATATCCACAAAATGAAGTGTTATAGATCATTCGTCAAGGAAACCTACTTATCCTTGTCAAGCAGTGCTGCAGCAGCCTCAAAGTAGTTAAAAAAGTCGGGGGCAATTTCCATATCATCTACATTTTCAAGAAGTTTTTACTGTCATTTGCTTTTATCCAAAGAGAAAGTATAGCAGTGAAAGAAGTTGAAATATAATTTTGAGCCACATTTTACACCTTCAAGTATGATTACCCGGCTGAAATTATGCTTGAAGAACAACTCATCCAATGCCCACTTGTAATGACCTAGGAAAAGCAAATGTTTTAGTGGCAACTATTGAAGTCCTGAGATAATAATCGAAGACAAACTATCCTTACGTGCAATCTTGTAGTATGCGATCACCTCTCCAGGCCTTTCAGTTCGCACCAGTTCAAAATCCAAATGCTGCAAAAATGCAGCTCATTGCTCAAGTTTGGCTCTAGCACAAGAATACTACCTAAAATACACATCCATAAATATACAACTGTGTGTGTGATTGTCCATGCGTGTGATAACTGACAAGCAGCTCTTCCATATTAATAGATCAACCAATGACTTATAGGCATAATATATTTAGCTTCCGGCTAACAAAATCGTGTCTTTTGACATGACCTGCAGGAACAGATACATCATGTTTTAAATTGTGTTATGATCATGGAGCCAATATGAAGTCGATGCTTGTCAAAACATTCTTTTGTAGCAGAGTAGGATGCATTACAACATCATATCTGTCTTTAGTACAAAATAAGTAATTTAATGATTGGCCAAAATTTGACTGACAGGTTCTCAAGTCACCAACTACTGCTTTGAAATATACAAGTTACAGACTTTGTCTAAGTATTCCAAGACAATCATCTATCACAAGTATCCATACATACCCCATTCGAGCACTATGTACATATATCCTCCATATACTTAGTAAATGTATATCAGAAAGAGGCAAGTTAGACAAACTATTCCTTTGGTAGCACTAATAATAAGGCGTTATAATGGCATAAATACACTCAACATCCAATGAAAAAGAAAAAAGAAACGTAAAATTATGTTTTTAGTTTCTGATACCCATTTTGTTCTCAATATACTTCATCTAGCAAAAAACGGCAGAGCATAAACCCAGAGCCAAACAAGTAAAATACAACCAACAACTGCCCTAAGCCATACTAATTAGATAAGCATGCAGATACAAGGATTTGAAAATAAACAAATACCTGCATGTATGTGAGACTATCATAACTAAGAGCCTTTTGTTTAACATCTGAATTCGATCCATCCTGAGAAAGAAAAGTACTGTTAGAATATTTGAATATCTGTAAATTAGGGATTGATAAAAACCTATAGCTGATTTTTAAGACTATGCTTAATCCTCTGTATTATAAATTGGGTTTTACCCATTTTGAATAATATATCAATTTTCTCTCAAACTTCACATGTATCAGAGCTGGTTTCGATCAAGTCTGGACCCGATTATGTTGCCTTCTCCTATGGTCTTTGGCCCGCTTGCAGATGGACATAACTGCAGCGGCCCACATGTGAAAGATAAATACCTACAGGTGAAGAGGATGCCGATTTAAAAGGCCCCTTATTGTGCACATGTCGAGCTCACCGATAAAAGAAAAATATGAGACTCGCATGTGAGGAGGAACGTTGAAGTGGTGACTAAAGTCCCACGGTAGTAAATGTAAGATAAAGAGGTTATATGTAATGATAAGTGTTCCCCTACTAATAAGGCTGACCTTTTGTGTAGCACAATAATAAAACATAACAAGTACCATATTTCGCTGATTCGTCCCATCTAAATCTCATGAAAAATATAAGATTTAAGTATATAGCTACAAGAAACCTAGTCATGTGTTCCAATTAAAAAACTCTAGAGTGCTAGTACCTGGGATACAAAAAGTGGATACTTTGAAGCAACGGAGCTTTGATATCTGGAAAATACAGAAAAAATGTGCCACAAAGAATTAGCTGAGAATTCACTAAATCGAGTGTTAAAAAAAAATCACGAAACCTTAAACTGTGGGCACACGACATACTTCAAAACAGACTTGATTGTCCTTTCCAAATAATCAGCACGATTGCATGCCATAATAACAACTGCTGCTACTGGGACCTAGTAATTTTAGCATAAAAGGCAGGTAGAATGGTTATATTTCTAGCATCCTAGGCGAGAAGCAAAAGTTTTTAAGACAAGTCCAAAGCATACGAACCTGAACTTTGTCGATCAGTCTTTGCAGACCTTTCCCTACAAAATAAAAGCAGATACAGGTTGAAACAGTGAAACATAAGCCTCATAAATTAAAGGATACCCTAAACTAGAAAAAAAAAAGTTTAGTTAAGTTCTTTCTTTTTTTTTTTTTTTTTGTTTTTTTTTTTTTTTTTTTTTTTGTGTTTTTCATGTAACAAGAATCACACTACTACCTATACCTGATAATGAACTTGGAAAGTAAAATGTCTATTTTTAAATTTAGTCCTGAGTACTTTGAAATCTAACAAGCAACTAAATATCATACACAAGGGCATAGAATAATTATCAATTTATCATCGACCTCCAGCTACTGTATATGGCAATGTGACACTAGCAAACATGAAAAAAACTAGAAAGTGATACAAATAAGATGTTCTAATAGTGTATTTATTAATTTCAACTCCATGATAAGACCATTATCGTTTATTGTTTCCATCCCTCCCTCACTCTTTCCCAATGCTTAGATTTACATGGATGATTGTGCCTCTTTATCTTAATACCAATCCAACAAAACTTTGCAGATCATAGTGGATTTTGTTTGGGTCTTGTAATCAGGGTCAAAACTTGTAGGCTGAATTAATATCCAATAAATCTTTTAAGTTGAATTAGCAAGGCTGATCAGCAAACTTTTGAAGTAGAATCTAACAATGTAAGTATATATATACTGCAGAGGAATTAGGATTCAAAACTAGCGTAGTAAATAAATACATAATGAACAGATGCAACCTCGTGGTTATTGAGAAATATAACTATCAGTAGATCCATGTATTTGACAAGGTAATAATAAGACTAGTATGGTTTTCAAAGCAGCAACAAATATGGAAACAGCAAAAGAATCTTTTGAAGTGCCAAATTAAGGTTGCTATGAAATTGATAGGAACATACTTTCAAGATCTTGAACAAGAGACTTCATTTCTCCACACTCTAGATTTTGGCGTTTTCTCTCCTCTGAAATTGCAGCAAAATTCAGTTAAAGTAGCCCAAAAAAACCAGTTGATCTCAACTGCTTCTTCTTAACAAGTGGCAATTAAGATCTAGAATTACAGAACATGCTTATAGAGGATTTATTACTCACATAAAGAAATCAGAAACAAAGATGAAATTCAGGCAGATTCAAAAGGTTCAGCCATATGTAACATTATGAAGACAGAATGTTCTGAGCAGAAGAGAGGGTGAAGCAACCTGACTTAAATGCTCTAGCAAACCTTAATGTCCTACAAATATGAGAAAGTTCCATTTTCACCCCATTTGGTTCATCAGCCGCGTGAAATGGTATACTTTATGAAGGTAGGAAATTAAATGAGTTGCCATGCATAATTTTCTCATGAGAAGGTTCAACTGCTTAAGCAGAAAAAGTTCAATATTATCATGCATACAGTCAAGGGTAAATTTAGCAAATTACATGAAGAATAAGCAATTACTGACATCTTAACATTTATCATCATTCATTAATCATACAGGTGACAACTAACACATACAACAATATGATATTCAATAAAGATTTAGGAACATCTCATCCAAAAAGCTCATGTTGAAACAAAAAAAGGAATATTAAATAATTAAAATAAACAATCGCTCTCTAAAAATAGGAACACACCTTCTAAAGCCACAATTCGTCCTTGTTGCATGCTTATTTGATCAATCAGTAATCGCATTTGACTAGTACAATGGTTCTCCGACTCCACCTGATAAAAGTTAATGCATGCACAACATTTATTTGACTAGAGCAACTAGAGTACTAAATGTTTTCAAAGCATTTAGCAATTAAAAATGGGAACAAAATACACATAAGAGAAATACACATGCAGTTATGAGTTTTCAATACTTGAAATTACAACATTGGTTAAGAGAGCAATATTGCTTGGGTCAAATCTCATAAGAGAAATTACAGAAAAAAGATAAAGCCTGCTGAGATCACTAATCTTTTAGCCCAGTATGCACAAAATGACTTATTCTTAATCATCTACCTAGAGCTTTTCTCTAGCATACGAAAGCTACTTCTTTTTCCTTCCCTTTTTTATTTGTGTAAAATTTACTAGCCTTGTCTGCTAGAATTTAGAGGATATAACAAGCTTTGTTTATAATCAGGACCAATATTCGTAGTCTAAACTTACCACCTATGTAGATTTACCAACCTTACTAACAGACACTGAATATGTTTGAATTAAACATTTTAATTAATACTAAATTATGTATACATATAAATAGTGAATGGCCTAAGTAGTTAAGGAATAAGAAAGGGTACAATTTATATAAAGAAAGAAACCTTTAACCCGCTCTAATCTAAACTATTTGGCAATCCGTAAAATATATCTTTGGCAAGTATTTAAGGCAGATTAAACTCTAAGTGAATTGTAAATCCAGCATTGTCAGTTTCTACTCTTATATGGACATTTCAGATGATGAGCCACGGCAAAGACAAGTTCCAATTATACAAATTAAAGTGCTGAACACAAACAATGCAAAAATATACTGAATTTTTTTTAACATATCTCAAATTCCAAATCATACCATCAATTAAACCATAATCAGACAAATACAGGGGATAAAATGAGATAGGCTAGAACGTACAGCAGCAGCAAGACGATCAGCATACTCTGATTGTGTAGCAAAAAGACGCATCTAAAAACACAAAAACGAAATTTGAATTTGAAGCATTTGATCTGTACTAAAAAAGTTGCTCCGATCCTCAAAACAGAGTAGTAGAGTTAACAAATCATGAAATTAATAAGAATTAGGGTTGATGGAGTTGAGGATGAAAATTGAGCGCGACCTGGATGTAGATGAATGCTCCTGCGGCCAGGAGGAGGAGGATTCTGTAATCGCAGGAGAATCTCGCCATTGCCGGAAGATTTTTGATCCTCAGATTGAGAGAACCAAAGCTTCGCGCAGCAACGATCTCGCGGAAATGGATTCAACTACTAGAAATGGTGTTTTGATCTGTGTGTGTTTGAGTTCACTGAGATTGTTGCTTGCTCCGAGTCGTCTGAGTCAAGGTCCTGCTAACGTGCGCCCTGATGCGTACACATCTATAAATATGATAGTAGAGTTTGACGGGGGTGGTGGGGTGGGGAGCTGAATAGGAAGCTGTTTCAACTTTGTAGAGCTTCCAAGTAATTTTTGGTGTTTTGTGCAAAATATTGATTAGCAAATGAAGTATTTGATAGCAAATGATGGTGAACATTTTATAATGTGATAACTTAAAATCAAGAGAGAAAAAAAATTCAGTCAAGATTTATTAGTTGAGAAACCAATAAATTTATGTCAATGAATTGATATCATCTCATCAATTAACACTCGTACTCAAGGCCGTAGATGAGGGGGGTGTTATAGGGTCAATTGCACAGGCCACTAATTTGTGGAGAGCCCTATTATCTTTCTTGAGGGGAAAAAGAGTAACTTAGATTAATTTAGCAAATGCAAAGATACAATATCAAGGATTCGGATCGGACATGAATCACCGACCCAGTCTCTAATCTCAATAATAGAAACAGATGATCTAACTAGACAATGAGCTATCTGATTAGCAGCCCGTTTGACAAACGAAAACTCAATACTAGAAACGCTTGATAATAAAGACATAATGTCTTGATAAACTAGACCCAATGCACTAGAAAACCTCACCCCTCTGGTCTTAATGGCACACACCACCACTTGAGCATCCAACTCGATAATCACCTTGTCCCAACCATGTGAGGTCGTCCATGATAGCGTCTCTCAAACTGTTAAAGCCTCTACCATTTCTGGGTCAAGAGCATCGAATCATCCCCCCCCCCCCCTCTGGCCACATATAGTACAAGTTGAGTTTCAGACTACCCAACCACCTCCCGACTTGTCCTCCAAGCCGAAAACTACTTGTTCGTATTGAAATTGATGAAACAACCATGTGGATAACGCCATCCTCCCTCTGACGACAAGACCGGTTGAGTATGCATACTACCATGAGTGCTCTGAGTTCAAACTGCTTTCCAAGCATGCCACAGGGACGTCGACGTACACCTCAGTGCACAAGGATGTAGGGGAACTGTCATTCATGCCTAGCGCGTGCGCATAGCGCCCGAAAGTCAGAGTTCCAAGTCACTTAAGTGGACTCCACTTCACTATCAGCCAATCACACGTCAAAAAGTGACACAATTTTGGGATAGTATATATACATGAATACACCCTCTTAGTAAGAAGACGAGGATCTTCATTCTCGTAATTTCACTTTCTCCCTCTAAAAGCTCTCAGGAGCTTTTGTGTATCCCGGCCGAGAACTCATTCTTACACATGAGACGGCGTTCCGGGTACCTCGCTCTTTGGTGTGTTTCCACGCGCAGGTCACAAGTCCGACGGACATCACCGACGAACCTTGACATTAGAGACGCACATTGGCCACGTACCGTACATTGACCATTGGCATTGGACTTCAGAACTTAGAACAATTTCAACCTCAACTTTCTTAACACGTGGACAAGACGACAACAACAATCTAGTGTGCCGCGTTGACCAAGAAAAATAGTTGCATCAGTAATGTAAACTATTTTCTTTACCTTTCGTGTATTCACAATTTGTTGATATATATCATTGGACGTAACTAGTGCCAAATTAAGATGCATGCTGATGAATCGACGTACTTAATATCCTCTTTAATTTTTTACCCATTTTGTGTTTTTGTTCGTTTTGGTTATTGGGTATGTGAAAGGAGGTCGACTTATACTCTACAAGGATTTGATGGATCTTGTTCAAGCTCGCAGTTTGTTGACGAAAAAGACAAAGCAGATCTATAATTCTGAGATTCAATGTATGTACAATGCACGCTATTTTATTTATGCTTTTCCATGTAATTTTTTGTTAGCAGTAATCCATAATTCTAGAACTTTCTGTATTAGCTGAGTTAGTGGTTTAGTGAAGTCTAATTGTTTGCTCATTATATGTTAGTGGCGGTTAATTATGGCTAAAAAATAGGAGTCTAGTTGAGTTCTTTTCTCTTTAAATAGCATGTTTGTTATCAGTTTTTATCAGACAAAATTTTCAGAAACACAATAACATCCATTTGCTCTCCCATTGTTTTGTCATATTTTGTTGTCTCTGTTAGTTGCCTCTTAATAGTGTTATTAGAGACGAGATCATAAACGACTCGAGTCAACCTTCCATTCCCATTTCAGATGGGAAAAATTGTAATCGGTGGAGTGCTATGATGAGGGTGTTGTTCGACTACCGCGAGTTATTGGGGGTCGTAGAGAATGGACTTACAAGTCTTGCTACCAGTGCAAATGAAGAACAGAGAAACACCCACCGCGAGAGCAAAAAGAAGGATAGGAAGGCATTATATTTTTATTCATCAAGGAGTGAATGATGATGTCTTTGAGAAAATTAAGGCAATAACTATAGCAAAACAAGCTTGGGATAGCTAGATGACAACATTCAAATGAGTTGAAAAGGTTAAAAAGGTAAAACTTCAAGCCTTGAGACTTCCATATGAACTTTTACAAATGGATGATGATGAGACTCTTGATGACTGTATAAGTCGTGTTTTGGCTAACACTAACAAAATCAAAACGTACGGAGTTGTCAAAAGTTGAAAAGATCATTCGATCACTCACACCCAGGTTCGAGCATATCGTGGTGGCAATTGAAGAATCTCACAGTTTGCCTGAGATGACCATTGATGAATTATCTGGCTCATTGGAAGCTCGTGAGCAGCGCATGAATGAAAAACAAGGCATGAAGCCCGTTGAACAAGTTGATGACAAAATTAAGAGCTATAAAAATTCTCGTGGTAGAGGACGAGGACGTGGTCGAGGACGCGGTGGCCACTATTACAATAATAGAAGTTACGGCAGCCAGATAAATGGATTCAGAGGCAACCAAAGCTATGAGCAAGAGAGAACAAATCCAAGCCATAGACAAAGCTCAATTTACAGAGGTCGAAGTCGAGGATGGGGTCGTGGACGTGGTAGAGGAAGGTATGACAAGTCTAATGTTGAATGTGTATTCATACCATGGTTTTGGTCATTACTCAAATGGGTGCAGTTATAAGGAGAATACGCAATAAGCTCATTGTGTGAAAGAGGGAGTTGATGATGATGGTGGGAATCATGCTCTTTTGATGGTTACCTCAACAAATGAAAAGTCAGAATACCACACATGGTTTCTCGACACTGGTTGTACCAACCACATGTGCAGGAAAATATAGCTTTTTGTTGATCTTGACAAATCAATCTGCACCAAAGTCTTGTTTTCTGATGATCGTACCATATCTGTAATGAGAAAATGGCATATTTTGATCAAGCTGAAGAATGAGTGATCACCGTTTCATTTTGGACATGTTTTATGTACCTGACATGAAAAGTAATATGCTCGGTTTTAGGCGATTTCATGAAAAAGGGGTATAGTATGCATCTACGGGATAATCGCCTCTCGATGTTTGATAAAAAAGGTACACTAACTCTTAATGCCTTTTTGACAAAAAAATCGTATGTTCCCCGTAGATATTGCCAATGATGTTTACCCATGTTTCAATGCTATTATAAAATATGAGTTTTGGTTGTGGCGTATTCGTTTTGGGCATGTAAATTTTCGCAATTTAAAATTGCTTGCTAAAAGAATATGATAAAAGGCTTGCCCCGGATACACCACCCTGAGCAATTGTGTAAGACTTGCTTTCTTGAAAAGTAGCATAGACTACCATTTGCAATTGAAAATGCGTGGCGTGCAGTTCAGCCTCTCGAGCTTATTCATTCAGATGTGTGCGATCCAATGAAAATCGTCTCTAATGGCAATAATAAGTATTTTCTTACCTTTATTGACAATTTTACAATAAAGATATTGGTCTAGGTTGAGGGGCGGAGAAACATTGATGTTTCAGTGGACTCCTCCTTGGTTGTACGTGGAGGCTGTTAACAATGGAGGCTCAGTAGGTTGGGTGGCAAAGTTTGTGCTTGATGACATTATGGAGATGATCAATTGGGATTGGAATGTGAAGGTGTCTCATTGCTTTTGGGAAGGTAACAGAGTGGCGGATGCCATGGCGAATTTGGGGCAAAGCGCTACGGTTGAGATAGAGGTCTTCCGAGAGATTTCGGAGCGGTACGGGAGCTGGTGAGGGACGATTTGAGAGGGGCAGCGATTGCTCGAATGGTTGATGTTTAGTTTTTTATCTTCCTTTTGTTAACAAAAAAAAAAAGAAATTTTGGAGTTTTCGAGTATTTTAAGAATTTTAAAGCTCATATTGAGAGCCAAAGCGGGTATTCTCTTAAGTTTTTGTGAACTGATGGGGGTAGTGAATATACTTCTAATGAGTTTAATGAGTATTGTGGAAAACAGGGAATAGAGCATGAAGTTACTTTTTGCTACACTCCACAACATAACGGGGTTGTTGAGCGGAAAAATATGCCTATTTTGGATATGACGAGAAGCATGTTAAAGAGCAAAAGTATTCCAAATTTCTTTTGGGCTGAAAGTTTTTCATGTGCTGTGTAACTCTTGAATGGATGTCCAACACGAAGCATTAAGAATGTCATCCCTGAAGAAGCATGGACTGCTTCGAAGCCAATGTGAAACATCTTAAAATGTTCGAGCCTACTTCTTATGCCCACGTTCTAGCAGAAACCAAAACAAAACATGAAGATCGTGGAGAAAATACAATTTTTGTTTGCTATCAACGTGGCGGATACAAGTTGTTCAATCCTATGACGAAGAAGGTGATATTCAGTAGAGATGTGATCTTTGTTGAAGATGAGACTTGACGATGGGAAGTAGATTTGCAAAATGACTCTCGGAAACATCCGATTTTTATGCTTATTGAAGAAGCATAATTTGATGTACCCACTACAAGCCAAAATGATTTCCCGATTCATGAGAATCCGATGCCACATGAAGTCGTATATGAAAGGTCAAGGAGAGATTACCATCAATCAGCTCTATTGAGAGAGACTTTGAGGTGACTCCTGATTATTCTTGGAGAAAAAAATGTTCTTGTTTAGGGGCAGATGTTTATCTTTGGAATGTAGAGACTGCAAATGTGCAAAACCTGTTTCGAGCTAAAGATGAGAATGATATCCTACAACTGTAATTAGGTCCGACAGTGTGTTTTGAGTCTGAAGCACTAAATACAGAAAACAACGCCGCTAAAATGAAAACAAATTATACAACAGTTCTCTTACATTCGAAATCTGTGAATCAAATTATTTATACGAGTATTTCATTCTTTGACATTTGCAGGTTGTCCCAATTGGAGTTTTTAATTCACATTGATTTTAATGAATTGATATTAGAGTTTGTCTCTATTGCAGGTTCACCATCCGAATCAAGAATAGAGTAGAGCTGTCAATGTAATTTAACTTCTGTTTATTTCATATTCTGTACACATGATCGACTAATAGAGTTTAAAACATGGCAGATCTAGTTTAAGAAAACAGCTATCATATCTGTTTCTCGGAAAGCTAGAATCCGCACTGCCTCATCTGCTCTATGTCGTACGTCAGAGTGTTCTCTTTCCATACTTCATTCTCAAGATACTTCTCATGAAACCTTACTTCCCCACTGTGTTTGACAGACAACGCAGTTGTGCTTCGAGTTCCATAATGTCCCTACCATCACAGAATAAGGTTATGTGGTTTGTAGCAGCCAGGGAAACAAACAAAAGTATAATAAGTGGATTTACCCGTTGTGACTTGTAATCAACGAATATCGAACTGTAATTGTACTCTCGTTCGGGAGAATAGATGCCTGGTAGCAGGCTTTCCTCATCTTTGACGGTGTTCGTCATTAGTCCTCCGGCCATTTCTTCAATAGGAACTTGACCTTCACCATATTTGTCAAATAACTCCTCAAAACCATGGCGCAATCGCAGAGCCTTGAAACAAAATAAGCAAAAACATTCAATTATGATGCTTATTTCATTATTTTTTTACATGCTTCAAAACAATCACAAAGACAGAATCAAGATTCTGAGGTTTATGAAGAATAGAACCTCTGGAACTGTAAGGAATAATGTAACGGCTCAGAGTAAGGCTTTTTCAGGAAATTATACCCAATAACAGACAGGACATATAACTAGACTTTCAAAGTGTTCATAGCTATTTACAAAAGAAGAAATGAGTAGGAAGAGGTTAAAAAAGAGGTTAAACTATCAAAATGATCTCTAACTATCAACACCCAACCAATTTGGTCAATGGACAAATTTAATACCAAAATGGCCCCTCTACTATATTGAAAACCGACTAAAATGGTCCCTTACGTTAAATTCCGTTATTTTATCTAAGTTAATGTAAGGGGACCATTTCGGCCGGTTTCCAATAGTTGGGAGACTATTTTAGCATAAAATTAGTTTAATGACCAAACTAGTCAAGTCATGAAAGTTAAGAGACCGTTTTGGTAGTCTTTCCACATAAAGGTCTGATCAAAGGTATGTAAGTTTTTTTTTTAAATCATGGAATCATTAGAAATATCTTGATCATAGAAAAGATACCTTCTTACCTTAGGCCAAGGGGAGTCGAGCCTTGCATTTGTTAACACGTGAATCCCAGGTGTAACCTCTATGATAAAACCGTTAGCTTCAGCTGGTCTATTGGTTACATACACCATGGTTTTGGAACAAAGATCAGCCAGTATAAGGTTAAACCCGTTATAAAGATCCTCCTCCTTCACAACCTCCTTTGCAAAATCCAAGGGACCCTTTTTACTCTGCATGCACAGATGTATAAAAACATCTTAGGCCTCTTGCAACACAATTATCTTTAACATATTTAAAACCAAGGACAAATTGCATATAAGTATATTGCACTTAAACCCATTTGCAGCTAGCTCCTTAAAAACTATTTTTTGAAACAACTAACATCATA
The DNA here is from genome assembly GCA_036897485.1 of Pelargonium nanum. Lineage (NCBI taxonomy): Eukaryota > Viridiplantae > Streptophyta > Magnoliopsida > Geraniales > Geraniaceae > Pelargonium > Pelargonium nanum. Next base: position 3,807 of record JAYMTF010002111.1, on the reverse strand, counting down.
TACTTTCAACTTATGGATCAAACACCTAGAATTGTCATGCTCTAAAAGGACAGTCCACAATGTTGTTGTTGTTGCAGTGTTTCAACAATATATAACCAAATACACTGATTGCCCCCCAAGAGACATAGAACCAGCTGTCTCTCTCAGGAGTTCAAGGTTCAAGCATATGAGATCCCATAGCAGCCAGTTGGGAACAAAGGGGATTGGGGCATAGATTTCAAACAAAACAAATGGTCTAAAAGAAGACTGGCAACAGAAAGAACGGTTGGCACATAAATGCGGTAAAGTTGAGGGTTTTATAGTTTGTGAGATCTAATAGCCAGTGAACATTGCCAAAAGGAACTACTAAGTGTGCTTATTCAATGTGAAAAGCACCACAAGCCACACTTAAAATGTAACAATAAACATAGTAATATCTTGTTCATGTAAGATATTTTAAGATACGGAAAGTCGGAAACTTTAACGATATCACTGAATTGGAGTATCATGAAATTGAAAATGATATAAGTATATTTCTTTGGGACGAATTTGGGTATAAAGAAGTAGTCATAGCAATAGAACAACTCTCTATGGCTCTGAATCGGAGTATCATGCAATAATGAATCTTCGATCTTAATAGCATTTTAGTCCACACGAACAATTACACTAAAGTGGATCAGAGTATAAATTTAAATCATGAAATCAAATCCCTACAGTATGAGTAGCAATAACTTGCATATCCATACCACAAATCAAACCGCTAGAGTAAACACAGCATTCATATCCATACCACAAATCAAGCTTGATAGAATAACTGTTAGGGCAAATAATTAGATTTCATTTTAACACATCTCTTCCCAAAATCAAATCAATACCCTTTTCAGCATCAGCCAGTTTATGGGAAAAGAGCAAACACCCAAATAGGAAAAACAAACAAGGCAAGTAATGAGGATATTGGGTTTTTGCATCCAAGAAAAAAAATCAACAAAAAAAACCTGCAAGAAGCGAACAGGAAGGTCTCCTCTGCTCTTTGCTTGAGGAAGGCATTGTGTTTCCCTGAAATTAGTGACAAAAGCCAATTTGCCAATTCTTGAACAAGCCAGCCATGTCCCACCTGCCTCCCCATCTCTTCCTCCCAAAATCTCACCACCTTCCCACCATTCCACAGCTTTTGTAGGCCTTCAGAAAAAAAAAAAAAAAAAAACAAATAAGCTAAAATAAAACTCACTGAACCCCAGAAATGGAGAAGGAAAGTTTTGGGGTTACCGATTGTAATATTCGTCTCTGTTGAGTAAGAGGAGAAATGGGTAGAGTGGGTGGGCTTGCCATAGAAACACAGATATGCACATGTTTGGTTTCCGAGAAAAACTATAATTGTGTGATGTTCAGCTGAAAGTTTTCATCTTTACATAATTGAGATGCTATCTCTTCTCTGCCACGAGGATAGTCCAAGGAATCTCGCAGTCACGTCATCACCCATCGGCACACTACATATGTTTCATGCCAAAATAATTAGTATCTGTATTTGTATATACAACGAGAAACAAAAGAGGATCCATTTGTTTATGGTAATTTTAACGTCTTCTTTTAAAACAATAATTTAAGACATATATAGAGAGAGAACAAGGAGTAGACACAATCGAATAGGATTTGAGTGGACGTTACACAAATTCATTGAATGGGTATAGGTGTTAAATTGTGATGTGTCAAACCTTCGTAGACATAGCTGAGTCTCAACCATTAACTTTATGGCTTATATTTTTTCGTGTTATATAACAGAATAAAAATATGACACGTATTTTTTGGCTTAGATGAAGTCGAAACGACACCCCATTAAATTGCATTCCTACTCACCTCAACTAATTTGTGGGAGTGGAGCGACTTGTTGGATCTATAACTTTGAGTGATGTGTGATAATTTCATTGGCGATTTAACCTAAGTCTAACAACTTTTTGACTTATGCCTCTCTCTCTCTCTATATATATATAGAGAGAGAGAGAGAGGCGCCACCTGGTTTAAGAGTTCAGGTACCAAAATTGGTTTGAAAAACAATGCATAACCAAGGAATTAGGTAGCCTCAAGCACCTTACATAAGTCAGCCCCTCGTTCAGCCTTTATAACATTTTTACCGCACTGTATTAAATATATTGAGTATTGACTCCTAATAATGCATATTAACAGTTGTATATACAAGAACACAATAGTAACCACAGTTAAAAGGAATTGAAAAGCAGGAATTTAAATATTGTACATAATAAGCAAAAAAATAAATAGAGCAACAAAACAGTTCATGCAATATATACAACGCAGAACAACACTAACTTTGAGTCTGGATCATCGGGTGCCTCTCGATGATTAGACAACTTGATTTCACACCAAAGCTTTCTCAGGTACTGACTGAGATGTCTGTTTCACGAACGAGTGATCACACGGATCAGTTCGAATTCTTTCACAAATCAAGATTAACTCAAAAGTATTTATTTATTTATTTATTTTTGTATTTTCTAAATGGCTAACTAGCCGATTAGTGCGAACAAAATAAGCCTAAAATTTAATTGAATTTTGAAATGGCTAAACAAGTAAAACATGAAATGAACATCTTTGTAATTGTTTGGTTTAAAATGGCCAAATAGGATGCTTTAAATAAGATTTCACTAACCCTTATACCTATATCCATATAGCTACCTGTTCTTTGAATGGAGTAGCCGGCGACGAGGACTTCGGCGAGGCGGGGTTCCCGGAGACGCGTGGCTTTCGACGAGATGTTCCTCCAGCGGTCGACTCCGGCAATTCGAACGGTGGTCTGAGCAAGCTCTGACGGCGTCCTTTGGCGAAGGTGATGCTTGGTCGGCGGTAGGGAGATGGGAAAGGGAAGTAAATAGAACTTCAATTCTTGAGAGGGGTTGGTCTGAATCAAACTGGACCTATTGGATTTGGATTAAGTGCTTGTTTGGGAAGGTGAAAGGAACTTTTGGTTGCATTGGACGACTGTTTGGTAAAATTAGTTGCAAAAAGAGCTTAAAAATGTATTTTAAATTGTAGGGTATATTACACATACATACCCTCAACTATACCTCTTTTTATCTTGGATACCCTCAACTTTTGAATGTAACTTTTGGATGCCTTAAATCATACCAAACATCTTTCCGTCCAATTTTTCATCCAATTTTCCATCCATTGTGTTAAAATGGCTATTTTACCCTTCTAAATAAATAAGGCAAAAGAGCCAAAAAGACCATTGTCCCTTTAAATTAAAAAAATAAATAAATAAACAAACACATCTTGTCTTCTCCGGCGGTCTTTCCTTTTGTGCTCGCCGGAACTGTGCTCCGTCGTCCACCGTCTCGTCCTCGCCGGTGGTCTTCCCAGATCTCGTCCTCGCCGGTTCTCTGCTCCTTCATCCATGGAGCAGATCTCGTCCTCGCCCTCTGGTTCGTCACCGATCATCACCCTCCAGATCTCGTCCATCCTTATCTCATCACCGGCGTGGCTCCGGCGAAATCGACGGCGTGGCGACGATGGAGATCTGATATGCAAGCACGGCCATCTCTCCCAGATCTGCAAGCACAGTGGTCTGAGGGCCGTTGGTCTCGCGTTCTCCGACGTTCTCCTGTGCACGAGTCCGACTCCCATCTCCGGCGACGAAGTCCCAACCCAGATCTGGGATCCTCCATCTCCGGCATCGAAGCCCAGCCCAGATCTGGGCTCCTCCATCACCGCCGGACCTCCGCCTCCCCCTCCGTCTCTGGCAAACAGCGCAACCACCAACGATCGGTGAAGAAGCAAAGCAGGGCAGGGACGGTCGGGCTGGATCGCGGTCTCCGGGGG
>JAYMTF010002110.1:0-19590 GCA_036897485.1 Pelargonium nanum | reverse complement strand
CAATAAATATATTAAATATATACAATTTATCCATTCCAAACATTAAACAATTTCAATAAGTGTACTAAATACATGTAAAAATACATGTATTTGGAATACATGTGTCAATCCTCCTCCATTAAAAATTGTGTCTCCCCTAAGTTTGGAGTCTGGCTCCGTATTGGAACCTCCATCAATCATGATGAAGTGCCTTAGATGTAATGTGCTTTTATTCTGCATGTGGGGCATTAGAAGCCTCAATAAACAAGAGGGAGTGTTATGGATGTGAAGCATTGGAAGCTCCATCAAGAATGATGTAGGGCATGTGGTGCATGCTTGAAATCTTATTGATTTGGATCCATTTCATCTACATAGTATGATTTAAGATTGCTAATGCAGAAAACAAGATGGATCCTTACTTGAAGCGATAACTCGATCTACTGCGCAACTTTTCCCGCTTTCATTATGATTGAATATGACTCATCATATATATCGCCGGATCAGCCTCTTATGTAATTCTCGTGTTGCCTTGACTTGGTTGAATTGGAACTTCACCCTCACGAGGACTTCAATTTTATAGGTGAGAAGTTCTTTCTTGGGAGGTGGAACATTTGGACGCTCCATCAAAGATAATGGAGTGTCTTGGGGTGAAATGCTCTTCTTAGGAGATGAGCATTTGGAAGCTCCAATATCAAACAGGATGTAGTATATTGGAGGCAGGGAGGTGGAGCATTAGAAAAATAGTCGTACATTAAAATTTGAAAGGAGTTTTCAAAATGTTTGCATGCATTGCATATGCAAGTGGCTTTTGGCATATTCAACTCGATGACAGGTTGCATGTTTGGTCTTTTATGTACATATATCGACCAATAAATTACTGATATATTTTAAGAATTTGCATGTATCATCAACATGTATTACCAGCGTCATTTTATAATTTTATTGTAAAAACGTACAAATTCTCCTGTTATACATCATTCATCAATTTCAAGTTAGCTAACAATGAATATTCATATTTATTTATGAAGAAAATAAAAAAAATTAAATAAAATTAGTTCGGTCATTTCGTTTTTATTATTAATGTGTTTAAATATTATTCTTAAAACGACCTTTTATATTGAAACATGCGTATAGAGTTAACAAAACTACATTCTTTTTGGTTACACATTTCATTTTCAATAGTCATACTTCCTTTTAAGTCTTAAATTACTAATCAACCATGCAAAAAAGCATTGCATATAACAGATAACTTGTTAGTAGAATCAACAAAACCGCAAGAAAAACAAGCAATTATTGATTATTGTTTGCGTACAAAACTATTAGTCAATAGGAATTTGATCAACAGAAATAGGAAACTATAGAATTAGTGAAGGGGCATATAATCTTAATAGGTATGGGGGATAATTTTTTAGACACTGTTCTCGGAGACTATTCCTCATCTCGCGACAAAATTTCAACGCATTTACATTTTTTGGACTCGAATTTAAAATCTCATATTAAGTGTCATGTATAATCTTTTACCAGTTGATTCACACGCTTTATGGTGCCCTAATCTATGATCAATTTTACAAAAAATACGTTAACACAAGTCCGTATTGAGAACAAACGAGAGTCACATAGAATGTTACTCCAAACACATGAAATGGAAGTTCAATTAACAAATTTATTTATTTTGGTACATGAAGTATCATGCATATGTAATGACAATCTAACAACTTAATAAATCAAACTTCTTTAATAATATTTAAATTTGATCTCATCTCTATCATTTTTTTTACCCACAAAACATGAATACTATTAGCTTGATCTCCACCAGCACAGTACAAGCAGAAGCTCAAGAAGACCCATCATCACCATCTCTCCAAAGAGTAGAGCTCACTCCATGGGACCTCCAGCTTCTCACTTCAGCTCCCATCCAAACCGGACTCCTCTTCAACAACCCACAAAACCTCAACACCTCCTCCTTGCTCCACCGCCTCAAGACCTCCCTCTCCCGCGCCCTCCGCTTCTTTCCGCCCCTCTCCGGCCGCCTCGCCGCCACCGACCACCAAGAAGACAACACCACCTCCTTCTACATCGACTGCAACAACGCCGGAGCACAGCTCGTCCACGCGGTGGCCGATTCGCTCACGGTTGCTGACATCATCGACGCCGTCTATGTTCCGGACGTCGTCTCCTCCCTTTTCCCGCTCAACGGAGTTAAAAACAACGAGGGCGTGACCAAACCCTTGCTTGCGGTGCAAGTAACTGAGCTCACCGACGGCGGCATCTTCCTCGGCGCCGCCATGAACCACTTGGCTGTTGACGGCACCTCGTTTTGGCTTTTCTTGAATTCTTGGTCGGAGATCTCTCGCGGCTCCGACGCCGTATCGAAACTGCCGTCGCTAAAACGGTGGTTTCTTGAAAACGTGAACAGTCCGATCCGCATCCCGACTGAGAACGTGAAGCCGAGCGAGTACGAATCGGTTCCGGTGCCGGTTTTGAGAGTGAGAGCTTTCCATTTTAGTAAGCGAAGCATTGTGGAGCTGAAAGAGAAAGCTAATGCGGAGATGGGAACGGACCAGATATCGTCTCTGCAAGCTCTCTTGGCGCATCTATGGCGGTGCATTGTGCGCAGTCAATGTTTGGAGCCTGAGACTTATGTTCTTTTTGTGTTGGCAATAGGCGTTAGAGGACGGTTGCAACCACCGTTGCCTGCACATTATTTTGGAAACGCAGTTCAAGGCACAGCCGTACTAATGAAAGCAGGTGATGATCCATGCATGAAATAGGGTTGAACGTTTTTGTCTCGCCTGAACTGACACGTTTTCTGGGATTAGCTCTTAATTAGGGTTTTGTCTTCCCGGCCCTTTGTGCTTGCGTGCGTGTCGTATTGAAATTGTCTGTGCGTCGCACGATCTAACATAAACACGACGCGTTTAATAATCATGTTGCATGGTCCAACACGAACACGACATGACTATAAAAATAAAGCACAAGCACAACATGTTTAACGCGATAACTACATGATACGTGTTGACAAGACACGATTGACACAAGCACGACCCGACAAATTATGCACGATAGATCCAACACATTTGAAACGACACTATCCAACACGTTTGGCACGACACTACCCAACATGTTTGACACTTTTCAGGATTAATTTATAATTATAGCCTTAATTGTACGTGTTGGGCGTGTCATATGCATATCACAACACAACTAATTGATCGTGCGTTTGTGATTCAGAGGCCCAACATGATCACAACACGATTACTAAACGTGTTGGGTCCTCCAATACGAACACGACACGATTACAAAATGTGTGAGCCCAAACGTACTTATTTTGTGTCGTGTATCGTGTTACAACACAAATTGTCAACTGTAATATCTCTAATATACATGTCTTCGCCTGGATCTCCATTCATATGTATAGTGCATAAATTTTAGTAATTTTTTTTTAATGAGTTGCCAATATGCTCGTATGCAATGTAGGTGAGGTGGTTGAGCATGGAATTGGTCACACTGCATGGGAGATGAACCAGGCGATTGGTTCGCACACACATGAAAAGGTGAAGAGCTATCTAGAGTCATGGGCTGAAAACCCTATTCTGGTATCAAAATGGGATAGGAAAAGTTCGGACTTTTTATACATAGGCAATTCTCCATCGTTCGATGTGTACGGCAACGACTTTGGTTGGGGAAAACCAATTGCGACAAGGCACGGTGACAACGAAATATGTCATGGCAAAATACAAATTCTTCCGGGGCCGGAAGAAGGTAGCATAGACATTGAAGTTTGTCTTTTCCCAGAAACATTACAGAATTTGGGGGAAGATGCTGAGTTCATGCATGCAATCAGGGCCGACTCAAGCATAAGGCAGATAAAACCCTTGCTTTAGGCCCCGTAAGAAATTAACTTTAGAGTATTACTTGCGGTTTAAAATCGCAATAACAGATAAATAAAACCAAAACAAAGGGTTCCAATGCGGTAAACTCTAGTAATATCATCTTTGAACTGCATATTTCGGCCCCTTTCTACTGCATTTATGAAAACATATTTAATTGCTTATAAATTCGATTCCTTCAACTACATTTATGCATAACGTAACAATGAAGACCCCCTTATAGTGAATTAAATCATCAGTGCACTTCTTAAAACTACAATATGGTTTAATTTTTGTGCTTTAAAATATTATATTGTATTGTGCACTGATTAAATCATCAATGCACTTCTTAAATATACGTAGTTTTGATTAGTAGTGAATTAAATCATCATAATTTTATTTTTATTAAATATAAATTTGAAAAATAAATAAATATATATCATACCTTAGTAAAAATAACAATGTCACTTTATTTGGTTACACTCTCCCACACCCCAATGAATTTGTTGGCGCGGAGCGCCCCGTTGGATCCAGTAAATTTTAACGTCGTGCATACTCTCATTGATTGATCAATTCTAAATGATTTTTTTTCTTTTCAATCTTTATAAATTTTATTATTAGTTTTAACTTGTTTGTTTCGACCGTTTGTTTTAAGTTAATTCATATAGTGAAGGTGTAATTTGTTTTGTTGAGTTGCAATATATTTGTTGTATCTTTTCATATATATTATTAAAATTTAAATAAATATATTGAATAATTCTAATTTATTAAGTTTCTTTAAATCTAAACTACGTAGTTTTTAAGAATGCACTGATGTAAAGTTACATCACATAAATAACACTTTGAAAACATATTTGAGGGAATTTACTTGTGGATCACAACAGGTGTGCCAATCGATACAAAAATTACCAACTTTGCCATTTGTAGCTTCTAAACCTTACAATAAAGATAGTGCACCATGACAACATCAGGTATGTTTTGTTGACAAGAATACAGAGACCCAACCACTTGATAGTACAACAGAATGTGTGGGTGTGAGTAAATCTACTATAAGCTCAACAAGATGTCATACTTGAATTAAACAGCAATACAGAAATATGACTTGGCCTAAATCCTAAGATCAATGTGGGTAATCATAAAAAATGAGCCAAATGAGGTTAGACACATTAGAGAGAGACAAGGTAGTGATGCTTCAATACCCAACAAAATGGTTGAGAGAAATACATCTATCCACTAAGGTCAGGGGGATGATTCTACCACCTACAAAAGAATGACAAAATTTGAACGTAAGGTTTAAATTCATTTTTCAAGTTAAGCTAGCTTCTTAGCACGCCCGGTTGAAGGAGCGCCGTCCTCTTTTTTTGACCCAGACGCCTCAGGCTTCCTAGCCCAAGCAGGAGCTCTGTCTGGTTCATAACGATAGTCATAGAAAAGCTCCTCTCCTGCACAGATCCGTTCCTTGGCAAATATGCCCACCCTGTGATCCCCTGCAACCATAATTACCTGAAACAAGAAAGTTATGTGAAAATAGAAATGGATAAAACTCCCCCTTTCCCTGATATGCATTGTTTCCAATCAAGGAACAAACATTCAGTTTGATAATATGTGTGAAGCAGTCACAGTGTTTACCTTCGCATAGCAGTTTGGATCTGGAGAATGGTTGGCAAACTTCAATTTGTCACCTTTTCGGTATGCATCAAGAACAAACTAGACCAAACAGACGCTAATAAATCATAATGTGTATACTAGAAATAAATTTAAGGAGATGGATGCATATCCAAAGGCTGTAACATGTATCTTGCCTGATCATTCAGATTGAAGAGAAATGATGAATTTTCTCGGTCATATATCTTCCCTCGCTTGTCTGCTTCCCGATGTGAAATCAGCTCCCCAGTGTACTCACCAAGATATTCATGCTTGCCAACGCTATTCTGGGAAGTGAAATGTTATTTAGCTACAAGACTACAAGAGGAGCCAAGCACTGAAAAGGTGTGGAATCTGAATATTACCTTTAAGAAGGCTCCCCAGCCAGATACATCAGATCTTCCAAGCAAGACCTGTTTACAATAGGAGTATAGCCTAAGTCATAATAAATACAAACTACAAATGAAAATACAACCAGTTTTCATCGCACTCAGTTCAGCAACATAAGTTAGAATCATGCTGTAAAAGTACACAATTCACTTGTTTGTGCACATGGGAGTCAATATATAGTTTTATATCATTATCCTATATAACCCTTGCAATGGTGAGCCTAACCTAAAACCCAGATCAAGTAGTAATCGAACTAAATACCAATACTCATAGTCCATGTCATATGGCAGACCAAAAATAGTGATGGAAGTCTGGACATATCAGTTGGAAATGTCTCAAGTAGTAAATCATGCCCTAGTTCAATAGGAAAAGGAAAGGGAAACTACCCAATTATATATAACAACGCAATAAAACAGGGGTTGAAAGTCCCAGCAAAATGAACTAAGGTTGCGTTTGGATTAGAATTTTGTGCTTGGATATTTTAGCAAAATTTTATGATTTTTTTAATTTTATTTACCCTATTGTTCCAGAATTTTCAGATACAAATATGCATTATTTGAAAAAATTAAAATCATTATAATGTTCCTCCCAAAAAGTTATATGAAATTTTTTTTTAAAAAAAGTATCTCAATCGGACGTCCGATCACAAAGTTAGAAATTTTTAAAGTTTAAGTCGTAATGTAAAAAATGAAGAAATAGGAATGGGAATCCCATTCCATCCATCATAGGTGGAAATCAAATTACGCATGACCAACGGAATGGGAATGAGAATGAGTGGGTTCTAATCCAAACACCATCAATGGGAATCCCCATTCCCATTCCCAAACCAAAAAAATGTTAATCCAAACACTACCTAAAAGATACAATACAGCTAATATGCACATGGTGAATATCAGTTTTCACACAATAGAATAATATGTCCACTATCTTAACAAGTATACATAATTACCTTTTGCTGTTGTTTGAGAAGAAGCTTCATATTTCTACATTCATAATTATCACCTCTTTGGCTAGGAACCCCAAGAGTACCATCACCACAACTGCAAAACCAATTTAAACACTCAAGCTTAAAATAAATATTGAGAAGTTAAGCACAAAGAGGCAAAATAACACAGCACACAAAGTTGACTTCCAAATGAAAAATACAAGAATTAAGTGATCAAACCCAAAAATTTCTATTTCCCCCAACTTAGACCAAATGTAGAACAGTTAGTATTCTTTCTCTTCTTCAGTTATTTGAGGTAAGATGAACCTCATCCTCATGAGTACCAGAATTCCTCAACCCAGAGCCAAAACCCAGTTTAGAACATACAACTGTCTCAGTTTATAAAATTATTCATCACAAAACTGCATACTTAATGTGCTAGTGAATTGTCCAAGTCCGTTTCTGAAATTAGCACTCTGAAACTGATTTCTGAGAAAATTACCTATCGTACCTTAGCATGTTCACAAAACCTGACACTTGTTAAAACCTATCATACCTCAGCATGAGACCTCAGTTAGTGATCTCACTGCTCTTGGAGAGCAGCTATTCCCAACAAAAACTTGGGAACATGAGGTTTTGGGTTTAGATCAGTAATCTATACATCACGCTTTGATATCGAACAAACATCAGTCTTTAGAAAAGTAGCATACTCCATCTACTAAGATATTTACCCCAGCAACACCCCCACCCTCCCCCTCAAAAATAAATTTAAAATTTAAAATTTAAAAACAAAAAATAAAATAATAGTGAATTATACACTACGGTGGTCGGTGGATCAGTAACTGGATTATCAATTACAAACTCACCTGACCCAGCAATTCCGACAAACATCTGGATCACATTCCCGATCTGCAGCAAAGCATGGACATTGCCGACTTCGGCATTGACTTTTTGCACAATGACAGCCTCTAAACCGATTCTTACAACTCTTAGGACATCTGTATGAATAGGAAAATAATTTATAGAATAAGTTTAACATAACATAACACAAAGACTCCATAATCAAGAGAAAATCCAAAAGCTAGCTATTTCAGTAAATTTGCAGGCTTTCAAAAAAACACAATCAGGATAAATGAATACTAGAATAGGCCAAGAGACCACTAATCTCAGTGTCATTATGTAAAGGAAAAACTCACCCACAGTACTTTTCACAGCAGGTTCCATTTATAAGGCAAGGGCATTGCTTTCCACAAGCAGTTCCACAATTACATGGATTATACTGCCGGCATGGCTGATCTTTTCTCTCAGTAATCCTTTTCCTAATCGAATGGTAAGCAGCAGATTTCCAAGTATACTTCAAGCGACGTACTCTACCCCTTCTACGTAAGAACTTTGATCTTCTTCGCACTTCATTATTGCTCTGCATTTTATTTCAACAAAGCAGAAAAGAAAAGAGAAAGTAGTTAACGCAAGGTCCATAGGATCCTTTGCAAAATAAAAACAAGATTTAATTAAAAAAAATTATCAAAATCTAACCTTAGTTCCGTCCTTAGAATAGCCGTCAATAAGAGAATGCCCGGCATCACCTGCTTCATATAGCTTATTTTCTGAGCAAGTCATGTACTGAAAAACTTCCCAACATGTCTTCAAGCCACTTAAAAGGTTTCTAGAAATTCGACAGCTGTATGGAAAAGGAACCATCATTAAACAGAGAATTAACAAGTAATTGACTAGAAAGAGAGAGAAAAAAAAAGGTAACGGCTACAAGTAATAGTATTGGTCATGCTGACAACCTATTAAACATGAAGAAAAATATACATAATTACATACGATCTCGAGGGTTCAAAAAATGGAAGCTTGACGTCAAGCCTGAATTATAGCAAGGAACTAAAGAGATATGTTCACTGAATTGTACCTACTGGTCCTACTCCAACTTTGCCAATGAATAATCAAGTAAATCAAATCTCAAACTAGCTAATAAACTCCCATCTGCCATGAGAGAAATGGGGTAGGTAAATTTTAGAATATCAGAAAAGTAGTACTCCAAGAAGCCAAGGCATACTGAAGTAACAATGACTCACAATTAAAAGTTAAACCAACTTAATTCTACAAACTGTTGCATGCACACGCAGTAAACATACCATAACCCAAAGAAGTTATAAACTTGTTAGTGTTACCATAAGAATTAGTTAAACAAGTTTTGTAAGAGAATATTATACTGAAATGCACACATGTCTAAAATCTGTCCGACAGGAATATTATTAGTAACTAGTAAGGGTCTAAGGGGAAACAGAAACAGTTTAACCATTTATGAATTGCATTCACTAACCTGTTCCTACCAAAAATCTCTACGCCTTTATCGAAAAGGCCCTTCTCAATAGCTTTCCATGATTTATCATCACTTGACTCTGGTTTACATATGTTCTCACCAACAAATTCTTCTTTCCTGATAGCTTCATCAGTACCAGTAATAAGTGGATCTGTATTCACTTCATTTGTTGGATCCCTAATAATTGTACTCTCCACTAATTCATTAGAATCACGGATCGGTGGTTCCTTCCTTCTAGACCTTCCAGTAGTGGGAGATTTCACAATCTTATGTGAAGAAGAAGCAGCATCTTCGTTCTCTTTGTGTGAGCTAGATCTAAGTTTCATGTCACTAGGCCAATGACCTCCACTCACAATGGAGTCAGAATCAGAAGCCACCATTTTCTTTTGTTTCTTTTGCAATGAAACTAGAACACGTTCAGCAACTCGTTTGCTGTTCCTTTTACGTATTTCACTTTTCCCAAGAGGCTTAGTTTGGCAAGGTGACGAGTGGTTTGCAGAAGTAGTGTCCTGTCTTGGTCCAATCTCCGAGTCACTGCTCTCAGAAATCTGTTTTGCGTTTGATGAAGCACTCTCACTTTGGCAGGACTTTGCCATCCTTTTAGCAGATGAAAATGAAGCTTTCTTCCTAGCAGACATCTGAGCCTTATCAACATCAGACGAGGGGACAGACTTTTCATCCAAACCAACAAGCAACGGAGATTCTACCTTTCCAGTTCTTTCTGACTTCATAACCTGATAAGAGTCAATTTGAAGCTACATAAATGATTTGTTCTCGGAAAAAGGGAGGAAAAAAATAAAAACAAATCGCGGTGGTAGTATAAAAAAGTTTAACAATATATACCAGTCGATAACAAAGATGTCCACATGGTACATTTTCCTCATCTGGATGGCTCCATGGAGGTTGTTTCTCAGCCTAAAATAATTTTGTATCAGCAAAAACATAACACTCAAACATCAAATTTAGCCAACTCTACACAAATGATCATAAATGTTGAACATACCGGAAAGACAAGATCTTGCGAGCATCCATGTAATCTGCAATCAAAGACCTGGCAGAGTAAAAGTGAATATCAGCAAAATATTTAAATGAAGATTCTAGAAATAATATCCCACTGAACAATATGGTGCTCACAAGACATCGACGACAAAATAGGTTGTCAAAAGAATCCAGAGCTGCATCAAGATCTTTATCAAGAAAAGAAATGCCATCATCCTCATTCTTTGGGCCCTCGGCAGCCTTCTCTTCATTGATGAGAATTTCATATCTTGCCTGTATAAGATGTTTGATGGTGTTTCATATCTCTGTAAAGCCAGCACAAAGCAAATGGGAAACGGGTGGACCAAAGCTTGCACTACGACCATTATTTATCAGACAACAAATGCAAGAGAGAAATTTCCAAAACGAACAATAACAGTTACTTGGGCCAAGTAGCAATACAAACCAAAATAATATTTCTTTATTACTCCATACCTTAACTTCACAAGGGCTTCTTGAGAAACATTGTCCCAGTGCTTCCAGCACATGATTGGATAAACCAGCTTCTTTGATGGTCATGCTGGAAAAAGAAGCATAAGAGATAACATGTAATATTCAAATATTTGAACAATGCATAAATACATGTATCTAACATTCTTAGGTTCAACAGTAAAACATTGGATTTCATTGCTGGATTTACATCAAAAACCTCGAGTCCTCAACAGAACCTTGGAAGATATTTTGGATCAGCAGAGAGCATATATGATTATACAAAGCAACAGTACAGAAAACTGTGTAAAAAATGATTTGAACACAACAAAATCAAATTCATTGGATTGAGATTCAGCAAGCCAAAGGTTAACGATAGCACAGAGCCACCTAGTGCATGTTTCTTTGCTACAACAGAAGTAACTCAACAATTTGTACAAAGTTTAAGAGCATTGTGCATGCGGCTAGAGTATGCATGATACCGGGTAGTGAGATGGATAAGAAACAAAAAGAAAAAAAAATAGGGATTAAATTTGAATGCTAAATAAGAATTTAAAAATATAACCAATTAAGAAGAATAGTAGAATACCAGAAACAAGCAGTTACGAAAGCGAAAAAGTGGTGAAGAATGGGGTTAAGTTTAGATAGAGCCTAAGTTCAATCCATAATAAACAAGGAATAAAAGTAAAAGTAGACAAAAAAAGCTCATGCAGCAAAACAAACACAAAGTTCATAGTCATTGCAGATGTCCTAAAGTCAATCAGAGAAATATTTAGTTATTAAAAAATATGGTTATACCAACCGAATAACATAATCTTCAGATTCCACATATTTTCTCTTTTCCTCTTCATCCTCGATGGCTTCTTCCTCACTATCACTGCAAATTAGTGCTTCACCACCATTTTGATCATAATAAATCCTCCTACGCCCCAACACAGACTGATCCTCGGTCATTCTTTGATTTCTGCAGTGGAATTATCAAATAGATATGGGTAGAAGAAAACAAAAAATGACTGGTAAGTGCAAATGCATACAGGTACCGTCAACTTGTTACCTGTTATAAAAATAATGATTTATTTTATTGATAAAAAATAAATAACAACTTGACATCAACTGAATATACAAAATGCATAGTAGCCTCAAAATTACCTATCTAAAAAAATCCATGTAGTATAAGGTGGTAATCTTTTAATTTCTGTGAGCTTAATAGGGCGAACAGCATTCTTCACAGCGACACTAGATCCTAATAGAACTGCTGTAGAAGTATGACCATCATCTTGGGAGCTATTGCTATCCTTGTCCCCATTACTAAATTCAATACCATTGTGCATATTGAGTGCATCATTCTGCCTCTTTGTCAAGAGATCTAATCTTCTGTCAGTACCACTAGCTGGATTATCTCGTCTTTCATTGGACAATATATATAGATGATTTGTGATGTCAAGCAACTTCTGCCTGTTTTGTTCCATCTTGTTCTGGAGAAAACAGAAAAATCCAACAAAGCACATCACATGGACTGGATTCAAACAACATACTGTGTGTAATTCAACAAATCAAAAGCATCATAACAATGCACCTTTACAGAAACACACCGGTCAGCAGCAACTTGCTTCTTTTGGGATTCAATAACCAACTCTATCTCCCTAAGAATTGGAATTGATTCTTCAGCTTCAGGCAGCTGTCAAAACAAGCAAGGGAAACTTAAGACCATAAAAATCAATCTAATCCAATGACTTTCTGGAATATAAAATTTCAAAATGATGCACAAATCAACCTATTGATATTGGAAAACCCAAATAGATTCATCCAATGTATCATTTCTGTTCCGAATGGGATTCAAGAGTATAGGAAGAATCAAATAGGTGTTTTTTTTCTTTCGACCATAATACGACGGCACATCCTGTATATATGTAACACTATTACAAATATTACTACACCCCTGATCGTGAAATACTAAGTCTTTCTCAAACCCCGTGAGTTGCGTGAAAGTAGGAAACTCCAAATTTAAGGGTCCAAGTGAAATACAGAAAACAAGTTTCAATTAAGATGGCAATCTGCCAATTAGTAGTCAACAAGCATGAAAACAGCTGTTTTTTTTTTTCAATTTACCTAATGTTAGATAATTATTCCGCTTTCTATAAGAATCCTTATCACTAACATGATTTCACAAATAAATAATTAATTATTACATACTATCCTGCATAATCATCCATTCATTTTAGATATTCATGTATAAAAATAAAATTAAAAAACTTAGCGCTATAAAACTTTGATTTAGATAGAATAGTATACCAAAAAAATTGTACAAAGTATGTGCTAATCTAAGTGGCAAACTAAAATTCAGTTTAAGCGAATGATAACCCATCATATATAATATCACCACCCTTCCATGAATATATGGTGTCAAGCTCCCGCTTTCTAAGACATTATGTACACTTGGCGAATTGTGATTCAACCAAGTCATCAATAGGATAATTGATATTGTCATATCTCATTAGTTCACACATCATTTTGAACAACAAACTTTGTATAATATTTGGAACTGTGAACATTCAATTCTAAGTGTAGTAGAATTAAGAAAGGTATTAGTGAATTTAGAAAATATATTGTATTTAGAAAATTTTAGTTCAATTTTCTAGTCTAACTTATTTCCTATTTCTAGTCTTAATCTCCTATAGAAAATAGTCGATCTTATACTAGTTATCAAAAGTAATTCACATCAATAAAATAAATTTAACATCGTATCAGAGCTGGTTTTGTTCCAGATTTGGCCCGAAGGTGGCCCGTTAATGTTGCGTCCCCTTGTGGTCTCCGACCCTCTTGCAGGTGGACCATGGACATGCCTGCAACGGCCCACGTATGGAAGAAAAATACATACACTTAAGGAGAGTGCCGATTTAAAATGATTGTGCACATGTCGAGCCTACCAATAAAAAAAATATGAGACTCACACGTGAGGGGGAGATTTGAAGTGGTGACTCACACATTGAAAAAATATAAAGTGAGTGAGCTAAATATAATGGTGGAAGTCAAACTCTACTAACAATATTAACATTTTAGTAGTGGAAGCCCAAATCGTTATATTGTAGCCCATTATCGAACTTAACATAGTATCTGAGTCTTTCGATTCATTGTTTTGAGAGTCTTTTGAAGCTTCCGTCATTCCGGCGGCAACCTTAAGTTGCTTGACCGGCCAATAATTTTTTGTCTTCAAAATTTTCAGTAATATTTCCTCTCCAAGATTTAATTAAATAATTTGAATTTTTTTAATTTAAAATCATTCGCTATTTTTCTTTTCATCCTACCTACACATGGTATGCTTGCAAGTGAGGGGAGTAGTTTCTCATAAAGAAAGCCTAGTCTCTTTTCTTTCTTTTCTTTTAATTTTGATCTAGTTATTGAAAATGGCATTCACCTCTGTGATGCTAACAAATCTATTGAAGAACCGTAGAAGAAGGAAATGAGTTTTAGCAGCACCGTAGGGTTTGTTCCCGTAATAGCCAGTTGATTTTTTTATAGCTTTCTTTTATTCGCCCAAATGCCAGTGGTCAGAGAGCATCAACTGGTCGCTCTTTGTCATCGAAGCCATTGTCATTGTCGTCTTGCGCCGCCACGCACCTTGTTGAAGGAAGCAATCCAGATTCTTGTTTTCCAAATCTACGTTATTTCATGTCTTAATCTCTCGTATAACCATACTACTACCAAAACGTAGTCCCTTAGTCATGAGGACACACTTAGTCCTTGAGCCTCTTATTTGACCATACTACTACCAAAACGTAGTCTCTTGGTGATAAGGACACACTATGTTCCTGAGCCTCTCATCTGATCATACTACCAAAACGTACTCCCTTAGTCATGCGATCACACAGTGCTACGTCAACAAGGCATAAAAAATTTCAAGTTTTCGCATTGATTTCATGCTTCAGCTTGAGGGGGAATGTGAACATTCAATTATAAGTCTAGTAGAAATGTAGAATTAGGAAAAGTGTTAGTGAAATTAGGAAATATATTGGATTTTGGAAAAGTTTAGTTTAATTGCCTAGTTTAACGTATTTCCTATTTCTAGTCTTAATCTCCTATAATTCACATCGATAAAAAAAATTAACAGGAACAAATAGCGTTAATCATATATTAATAGATTAGAAAACCATACCCAAATACTTAACAAACCCCAAACAGGATTGACTATTTCCTTCTATAACTAAAATTTGAATTTCAATTACCAATTTTTTCTTTCAATGTGCCGGTTGTGTTTGTTATCTTCTCTTTTACAATATGCATCATATAGTGTCTACCTCGAACATATTAGTCTTGATGTGCTTTATGACCGTACGGAATTTAAACCACAAAACATTTCATTGATATATTCTAATTTATTAGTAAAAAAGAGCAAAGAAGACGGAAGAATATCACAGGGTCACCACACACACACACAAAAAAAAAAATTAAAAAAAAAACTTAAAATGGATAAACTTCTGCTTTGTAATATTTGTAAATTTGACTCAATTAGATTTTCTTTTGTTTTTGGTGTTTTTTATACATCATTCCTAATCATATAACTCAGTTATATTAAACTTACAAACATCCATAACAGCCACCACGTGTAGGACGTAATTGGATAGTGCCACCTCCCGCCAGTACTATTCTGCTAAATTCATGAAATTTTGTAAGCAGTCCTACTTTGAAGTTAAGGGTTTAACTTTGTAGTGAGCTTCCAACTGTCCGACTAAATCCATTCTAATGAACCTAGAAATCCATTTCTATCATCCTAATTATGCATCAAAGTCATCATACATAAAATCCAGCATTTCACTAAAATCATCTTAATTAGCCTAAAACTACATCATACATTATTACACAGACAACCAAAAACAAAATTTGGCACAATTGAGAACCCAAATATCATACCTTAAACGAAAATCAAACAATTATATCTAACAAAAAAATGATAAAAACAACATAACTTTTGCAGAAGAGAAATATTAATAATCAAGCCAAATCGCAAGCTTGTGTAACCTAAAATTTCACTAGCTAAATCGTTAACCGCGATAATCAAACAGTGCAGAAAAAATGAGGGGGAAATGGAATGAGGAGCTCATACCGTAGCGTCCATGGGCGGGTCCGATCTGCTAGCGGAAGCAGAGGGCGAGACCTTAGACGCCATTGGCGAAGACGAGGCTGCCGGAGCCAATTCGAATCCGAAACGGAAACGGGAATCGGAGCAGGATTCGGTTCATGCAGGTGCAATGCCGAAGATACTGAATTTGGGCGGGTCGGACAAAATGTTTCGAACCCTAACTCTATATGAGGTCAGGCTCGTCAGTAACGTCCTCCCGGTCCCGGGCGCAAAATGGGGCTTTTTATTTCACTCTCGTCTTATCACAAACAAAATATTGAAATTATGTACTGACTACTGAGGCCATATTGCAACTCAGGTCATAGTTCAATGGTAATTGTCTAATCGTCAAATTGTTTTTGAAGTTGTGGTTAAAAATGTTATAATTTATATAGTTATAGAAATTGTGACATGAAAACTACAAAGTATAGTACATTTGTTTCAAAATGAGTGTTTTGATTTTATTTATAAAAAAAACTTATATGCTTGTAAACAAATGTCATCAGAAAACTCACTAACTAATTATAATGATATTATTGGTAAGAGGAAAATTAATATGAGCCAAAAAAGATTTGGTTTAGTCTAAGCAAAACCCAAAGCTGAATTTCACCTCGGGCATGAGAATAAGCATCACAATCATGTGGAACATGGGAGTGTGCTAGTGGTATTCTAGAGAGAATTGGAAACTCAAAGTGTGTGAATGACACAAATGAATCTCAAAATGTGTCCAAAAGATTCATACCTCATGTGTCTTGAGGGGTTATTTATACTCGCAGAGCTATGATGAAAGTGCGATGTGTCGTGTTGTTATTGACGCAAGTGGGCATTATGATGACATGTTTTGATCATGATGATGTCATGTGCCCAAATAATGGCTTTCATCCATCATTTGATGGTGCAATCGTGATATAATCATGCAAACTCTATGATGTGGTGATGATGTCATCCTTTTGCGATTCTTGAGATCTAGAAAATAGGCTCGTCATGTGGGTCCCATAGACGGAGTATCATTAGAAACAAGCTTTGACCCCAAACAAGTTCAGATGGCCTCGAGACCCATATTTTTGTATTCATCTAATTATTTCCAAAGTCCAAATTTTCTTGGCTCACCGCAGAGAGTATACTAGAAATATATGGAAAATCAACCCAAATGGATCATATTGAGCTTGTTACACTCTTTTGGTCCCCAAATGAGCTCGTATGGCTTTGGGATCTGTATCATTGAATTCGTATCGCCATTTCCCGCGTTTGGACGATCTCATCTCGCTGCAAAGCATATATTAAAAATATTTGTGTATGGGTTCCACATTCGAATCCCTAAACGGTCTCGGACGACTTCTAGACCTGTTCCGCTGGAATTGTAAGATCATTTCTCATGGCCGAGTGACCTCATCTCTCCTCGGAGCGTAAATTGAAAACGTCCAGGCTTCACTTCCGCGTTCCCGCGGGGAATCTTCGAGTTTCAGACCCCTGAGCGGTCTCGGTTGACTTCAAAACCTGGTCCGTTAGATTCTTGAGATCATTTTCCATGATCAGGTGGCATCATCTTACTGCTGAGCTTAAACTAGAAATGTCTGCGTCCAGGCACCATGTCCGGTCTTGATGGGGAATTTTCGAGTTTCTGACACTTGAAAGGCCTCGAATGACTTCGGTACCTGGTATGTTGGAATCATGAGATAGTTTCTCTTGGTCGAGGGACCTCATCTCACCGTGTAGTGTAAAATGATAACGTGCGTGCCAGGTTGGGAAATCTTCGAGTTTCGTACCCCACTACCCCTGAACGGTCTCGGCTGACTTTAGGACTTGGTCCATTGAATTCATGAGATCATTTTTCATGACCATGTGATCTCAGCTTGCTGCATAGCATAAATTAAAAACGTCTTTGTCCTATTCTGGATGGGAAATTTATGAGTTTTAGACCCATGAACGGTCTTGAATGATAATTTTTAAGATAGTTTTTCATGTAGAAAGAATAGAATTTGTCATTAAGTTTACGAGTGTTCTGAACTTTACATTAGGTATCGTTTGGTACCCCGATTTTTCATTGTAAAGTGACAAAGTCAAATGTAAAGTTCATTTTACTATGTTTGGATAAAAAAAGTCAAAGGACATAGAATGTAAAATGAAGATTATCGGATCCCAAATCCCCCCTATATGCCGAAAGAAGAATACCATATGATAGGTGGTATTTTTAATTCATGTCAACTTTTCTAGCCTCCCGATTCTTGAATGACACTTTTATCCTCACTTTTTATTTTTACATTTCTTTTTTGTCATAATTAAGTCATTTATTTACAAGTTCATGTCAATGATTTAATGAATGATATATCTTTCTTTTTTTACAATATTCTTATAATGTCCATTATTCATCTCATATTTACAAATGAAATTCAACCCATATTGAAATGAATAATGGACATTATAAGAATATTGTAAAAAAAAGAAATCGACCAGTTTGGGGTCCAAATTTTAGGATCAACTACTTTATAGGTCCCTGAATTATTAAAAATCAACCAGTTTGGGGTCCAAATTTCATAAACTCACAAATGAGTCCCTCAATTAGCATTAAAGCGACTTAAATGGGTCCTTCCGTTACCATTGGTTAAGTTTTCCGTTAAATGTGCTTATGTGTAAATAAAATAAAATTAAAAATAAATTAAATGCATACATGGCGCTGACGTGGCACATGAAAACTTTAAAATAATATTTTTAATCAAAACGGTGTAGTTTAAGTGAGGTTAAAATACAATTTTAAAAATTTGCTGGGCATAATTACCAATATTGCACTAATGGTCGTTTTGACTAAAATTTTAAAACTTAAAATTTGGCCCATCAAAACTAAGTCGTTTTGACTAAATACTTTATTTTAAAAAAATTAGATGACACAACAGCGTCATGTATGCATTTAATTTATTTTTAATTTTATTTTATTTCCACATAAAACACATTTAACGGAAAACTTAACTGATGGTAACGGCAGGACCCATTTAAGTCGTTTTAGTGCTAATTGAGGGACTCACTTATGAGTTTATGAAATTTGGACCCCAAAGTGGTCGATTTCTAATAATTCAGGGACCTATAAGGTGGTTGATCCTTGAAAAAACATAGATATGTATATATTTCAAAATAGTTGTTTATCAGGATAATTTTTTTAATTCTTCATGTTTGAATTTCTTACAATTTTAAATCAGGTCTTTAATTTGCAAATATGAGTTAGTATAAATCAGGTCTATTGCTGTATTTATATTTGCAATGAATATAATAATATGATCTTAATCGAATCTTTTTTTTTAATTTATAAAAAAAAGCAACATGCTATTTTCCAAATTTTCAAGCTAATATGGATGTTATCAATGTTGTATTATTTTCATTTGACTAATAATAATAATATAATTGAGATTAAGATAAAAAACATACATACATTTTGATTCGATAAATATCAGATTACTCTATTAAATTATATAAAAAATTACACGAAAAATGCGTATCAAACATGATATTTGGAAATGATATAAATGACATTTTATTATATTTTCATAAAATCATAACTTTCTGCATATGAAATTCAAACATAATATTTTGAATTCACTATAAGTATACATACGCATAAATCTTACTTTCCCGAAATCTGTATTTTAGAAATCTAAATTCTAATAATGTATAGAATCCATTGTAATTTGGATTCCCCAATCCAAACTATACTTCATTAGGGGATAGGCTAATTTAAGAATCAGAGTGTTCCAAGAGTTTGAGTTGGTTTAATGATTAGAATATTTTAAGAACTAGTAAAAATACCCGTGCGATGCACGGGATGATAAATAATAATTATTATATACAAATATATTTAAATTGAAGTATATAAAAATGAATT
>JAYMTF010002109.1:0-19591 GCA_036897485.1 Pelargonium nanum | reverse complement strand
AAGGAAAAAGCTGGAATGGGCTTTCCTCAGGAATGGGCTTTCCAGTCATTCCCACTTTTACCAAACATGTGAAAGGAATAAAAATGCTGGAATAAGCATTCCATTCCATCTCATTCCTGCGTACCAAACATAGCCTAAATGATTCCTCTACCTATTAATATGTGCATATTTTGTTTCCTTCTATGCAAGCAGACCTGTATTTTTTTTCTTCTTTTAAACCTGTGGTTAGCTCAGGTGAGCACCTTGTATTGCACATTTGCACAATTACAAGAGCAATGAAATATGTAAGCAAATTCAGGATGATATAACTATTCAGAAAATTGTACATATACCAACCTAGCATAAGTTGTAAATAAATCACGTGCCAGTGGTCTGGCCTGTATTGTTCTGAAAAACTCCAATGCAGTCCTCTGCAACAGCAACAAAAAAATGTGTATAGAACACAAATATAATTGTGAAGGTAAGTACTTACTCTTTATGCTTCACATGCGCTAGCTTGATTAGTGCATAGCAATAGAATACAATAAAATATAGATGATAAAACTTAGCTTCTTACCTTTTGCCAAATGTGAAATAGAACGAGATAAACAAGGTCAGTGTCACCACTTTCAGTTGACTTCATCAAAGCTGTATCTTCCTCTCCTATACTTAACAAGAGCGGAACCTGAAATGAAAAGATCACAAAGAAAGTAAATCCAATAAAATACTATCAGATTTAGCACCATGCTTGTAATTAAAAAAAAAAAATCATAAGAGAAAAGAACCTCTTTGCACAAACAATTTTGAAGTGGGAAATTTACCTGTTTGGAAGAACGCGGTTCATGCTCAACAAGCATAGCAGATAACTTCCTGCGTCCATTCTTGTCTGCGTGAGCAGCAACTGCAGCATAAGATATGCTTTTGCATAGTTGCAGCTGAAACCCAAAATGCAATGTAATTCAGATATATCTCTTGCATGAAAGAACACGAGTATATAACGCATGAAAATGAGGAGACAAAAAGTATATATGAAAGAATCACAAACCTTATCAAGCAAGATTTCAAGAAGGGTGGCATCAGGAATAGCTAATGAAGCTGTTATCTTTGAGCAAGCCCAATGCATTATCACCACTTCCTAAACCAATTAAATAGGAGATATCAAGTCAAGGGTCAACTCTAGGATTTTAATTTCAATTATGGTACACTTCTAGCTGACGACTGAAGTATAAACAAGACAAACAAACATACTTGGTTCATGCCAAGGTACTCTGATATCCGTAGAGCAACTAAATGTTGGTGGGCATTAATTAAACGGCCTATCAGAACTGGTGCTGTGAGCAACTGAGAATAACAAGAATTTTCAGTAAAGGGTCCAGGAACAAGAAAAAATAATGGAATGAAATGTAAGTTCAACATTGAAATTGAAAATTCAAGTTCTGTGATTTCTGTAAACCTTATATTGCTGAATACTAAGTGGCATGCCAATCTCAGGGTTCCGCACAGCATTCAAGACCCGTAAGACTTTACACACCTCTTGTATACGATCACGCTGAAAATTGCTGCCAAAGTGAACTGGATATCATTACGGAGAGGGGAAAACCATAAAAGAAATTGCTCTAAGACCTTAGAAAACGGAAAAAATATTTTGAGATTAGAAGAAAGCAAAATATTTTGTTATACTTAGACGTAGCAAGCGGCAGCGGAACACACCCATATCCACACGAACATTAGTGAATATGAGCCACTTGATCCAAATTTCAGTGCACAACTTTGTTGAACTAGCAACAGAGGTATAAAAAATAGAAACCAGACGATCTTCTTGTACAATCAAACCCTTAGCTTACTCTCTCTTTGATGTGGAGACGAGATTAATTTCATCTTATAAAATATGCAAAGTTTTAGTGCTCTATATGACTGACTATATAACTTGGTCAAAATGGGAGAATTGAAGGCCTTGCTATTATTATGTGCTCAATTGATATTCACTTTAGGTTTGAACGAGTCAAAACATGGTAACTCATAGTGCTTCTCATTTATCATGAGTTGCAATTCACTATTCATTAAATCAAGACTCAAGTTAGATGCTATTGCACAGTAAATCAAGCTTACCTGCAAAATGCTTGACCATAGCTTGCAGCTCTTAGTAGCGTTCGCTGACGTGAAAGATCGAACTCATGACTTGCTGCATCAACACATGCTTCAACAGCTTCAGGCAAGGATGGGCGTATCAGCCTTAAATTCTCATCTGCCTGGTGCACAATAAGAACTTAAGTCATCTGATAAGAAACATCACCAATTCTAATAAAAGCTTATTTGTGTGTTTCCCTTTCTTAACTATGATATCATGCACAACCTCCATAAACAAATACAAAAGCATCATTATTTCTCAGAAAATTTGAGATGATATACTGACAGCAGCAATAGATAAAACAGTTCAATTTAATATGCATATATGAGCTATCTTGGAGCATAATAAAGTTGGATTATGTTCATAAGGACAACATGATATGAATTTAAGGTAGATTAGACACATTAGGATCATCCACGCAGAAACCGCGCTGTCATGATATGAAGCACACCGAAACCAGACCAAGATTGTTTTAACGAAAAAAGAATCACAGACGCACCTTCGCACTCCGTCTATCAAAATGATCCAAGGCATCATACAGCAAAGCTGCGGGTGATGTGCTTCCAATCTTAAAGATTGTTACAGTGGAATCAGGAACCCGTTGTAGAAATTCCATACTTAGATTAGATAAAATCCTCACTCCATCACACTCTGGAATGAGAATTATCGGTTCATCGTAAAGGTACCGCACTGGATCTCCATATGGACCCACCATCAATAGCATATCGTCCCAATAAAGAAGCACACTATCCATTCCACACCAAGCTAGTTGCTCTGGAGGAAGGGCTGACTGCAAGCAGAAAAAACAATGAATTATACACAACCGGGGTATCAAACAATTCTAAACCTATCTAAGCTACCCTTAAGAACAAAAGGAAAAAAAAAAGAGTGTATTTTCCATGAGTACTCATGTGTACAGTTTCCTTTAATTATCTATTGCAGCAAGTCCTCCAAAGTTTAGCTAGCAATTAAACATTATTTCAGCTTCATATCATTAACAAGTAACATCCAAATTCTCTCATTGACATGAAAGGGCAGGCAAACCACCAATTCAATTCAATTTCCATAACTTGGCAAATTCTTAGCTGAATAGCACAGGACAATAACATGATGCGATGCCAATAAAAAAGCAAACTTTAGCATCAAACTATAGATATATAACTGTCAATTCAGCTCAACTGCTCAAGTAAGGCTCTTGATCTCAATCACATTCCATGGAAATGAAACTAACCTCACAAGCATATTCAAAGATGACACTGGAGAAGTCAGTAGTCAGAACCAGAAGCCTCCCATCATGAGTAAACGAAGCCAACAGCTTCCCATTCCGCGACACCACCATCTTCTGCAGCGGCCCAACCACCTCAGCTCCCATGGGCTGCACTCCATCCTCGTCCACCATAATAACCCCATCCGTAACTCCAAGCAACACCTCCACATTCCCGGACATCGTGTACTGCGGCTCGATCACCGCCGCACAATGCGGCAGCTCTTCCACCCCAGGGTCTGCCAGCCTGTAAGGCATCGGTTTCTTGAAATCCGCCACGCAGAAAATCTGATTCGCCTCCGTTATGCACACCACTCCGTTCCCCCAAAACACGCACTCCACCACATTCTGCTCGAAACACTCCTTCCCCATCGATATATTCGGCTCCTGAAGCTCCGCGTGGATGTTGTACCTGTAAATCGTCCCGTCCTGCACGATACAGACGAGCATCTGGTCGTCGGTCCAGGCCATCCCGATCAGCCTGCCGCCGGGATTCTTCCAGACGGTCTCGGCGATGAGAACGCCGGCGGAATTGAAGATGCGGAGCTTGCGGAGGGCGGACTCTGCGTACAGCTGGACGATCTTTGAATCGTCGCGAATGACGGCGATCGGGCCGCCGAAAGGAGCGCAGGCGACCTTGTTGCGGTTGAGATCGATGTGCTTCCATCTCATGGAGTAGATTTCGGGCTTCCGGTAGTACCGATTGTAGAGGAGCTGCCACTCCGCCGCGACGGAGACGTTCGCCATTGTTTCTGAAGACGAAGGATCTGGATTTTCTGGTTTAGGGTTTTTCCGACGAAGAGAGGTTCAGAGATTTCTGGTTCGATCGAATTTGAAAAACTGAAATTTGAATTCGGATCGGGAACTTGCGAGCTAAGATTTCCATTTCCTCATCGATCAAGTTCTTGATAGAGAGACCGTCGTCGGCAAGATGCTTCCTTTCACCGGCGGCGACTTCCACGTCTGGCTTCGCGGTAATATTTTGGTTTCAGTGTTTATCTTCTTTTCTTTATTTATTAAAATTAAAATTGCAATATTGTTCTAAATTCAGTTTGGGCTTAGTAGCCCACAGCAAGTCAGCTTAAATTTGGGCCTGGTTTGATCCAACTACCACTTGGGCCTGTCCTGGGTTAGTTAAATTTCACAATCCCAACAATATACATGGTGGGTTGGTGAGTTAAATTCTACTATTCTACAAAGGTGGCAATCAATCGGATCGGATTGAATTTCGGGTTGAAACATGAGATCCTATTTTATAATATTTGTTTCGGATTGAATTAGATCGAGTTGGACAAATCTGTTCATTTTACACTAAAATGATTGTCCGATCCGATCCGATCCAATCCAATCCAATCAGATCTGATTCGGTCGTTTTTTTTGCAAGAAAAATCCGATCCAACCTTAAGGTGATCGGATCGGAATGAATCGGGTTTTTCTAAGATTAGATTTCGAATGTCTCCGAATTCGGATCTAGATTGTCGGCTCTATTCTACAGATCTAGTTGTCTACTGAGTGGGGTGGGTTGCATACATGTAGGACAATCTAGAAACTGCTCTCTCTCTCTCTCTCCAAGTGTGTGTGTTTGAGGACACACATAGGCTACAAATGATCATCATGAGCTGCAAAGAATCCATTGCCAATGGAGGGACCATGATCTGGTGCAGCATATATATTGGTCACTGTTACATTATTTGATCTCCCACAAACCAAAAAAAGCTGCAAACCCATTATCTCATTCTCATCTGTCTTGGTCTCCCATGTCTTGTACCATTCTGAAATATACCCTCATGGTGTTTGATTTGAAGTACCCATGAAAGTCTTATCTTGGTTCAGTACCTTAACAAAAACAAATTAAGCAACCTACCTACCACAAGAGGCTAAACTAATCCAAAACATATGTTCTTTATAGCACTTTTAGCTGGTACCCAGAAATGTTCCTTACCTTCCAATATGTATTAGATTTTTGGGCTCTTGAGTTTGTGTATCAGTGATTCAGTGGTGCTTCAAGCATATACAAAGATATTATAGTGTATGCTTGGTAGTGGGAAGCAAAAGATAATGTTCACAGTATAATCTACTGAGGATCTACTTTTCACTCTTTTTTTCAAATTCCTCAGTTGAAATGTGCACTTACCTTCCACAATCTATTCTATAATTACCCCAAAAGAAAAGTTGTCAAGCTGAACCTCACTTGGTTGAAAACTCAGTCTCAGCCCATCCTCCACTTTCACTTCCTTTCCTTCATTTTCTTCACCTAAAAACCATCAACTTCCATGCAATTCACACATCTTAGTTCATTCACAAGATCCAACTTTACCTTAAACTATAAGCACCATGTTGTTCATTTGATGACCACACCTTCTCTTTAAAGATTCACCAATACCTGTTTTCCATCTTGTGTTGTGGTCCTTAACCATCTATCAGTAACAAAAAGAGGTTCTTTTTCTTTTTTTATCAGAATGCAAGTTCTGCATAATCTGGTTTCTTTCACCTTCCATGCAAGTCTTGCAATTCTCATCCTACCACTGGCCAGCTCTTCTCAAGA
Organism: Pelargonium nanum; assembly: GCA_036897485.1. Lineage (NCBI taxonomy): Eukaryota > Viridiplantae > Streptophyta > Magnoliopsida > Geraniales > Geraniaceae > Pelargonium > Pelargonium nanum. The sequence continues at coordinate 13,675 of JAYMTF010002109.1, read as the reverse complement.
ACATGTCAACAACATTCAAAAGGTAATTTTCAAATATCTAAAACAATTGAATGAGTCTCGTGGGTTTTTAGTTTTTACTAAATTTTGCTATGACAGATGAGTCCTCAGCTACTGTCTGAAATCACACTCCATGGGTTTCTGCTTTGGGCTTCAATGGGGCTCTTGATGCCTATTGGGATACTAATTATCAGAATGTCAAACAGAGAAGAATGTGGAAGAAGACTCAAGCTTCTTTTCTATGCTCATGCAGTTTTCCAGGTATGTTTCATTTCATCTCCATCATTGTCTACATTATCTTATTTTACAAGAACAACTCTTCTAATTTTCACATGACAAACATAAATTCCAATAAAGCTATGATCTCTAAAGTTTTGAATATAGTCCATTGATGGTGTAGAGTAGATTGCCATACTTTTTACTTTAATGATGATTGAATGAGAAATTAAGTAAATGGCTCCAAATCCCCAAATAATTTACATGATTAATCCAAAGTTTTGCTGATTACTTACTGATCTAATTTCTTGCACAAAACAGATGCTATCTGTGCTTCTTGCCACAGCAGGAGCAGTAATGTCTATCAGAAACTTCAACAACACATTCAACAATAGTCACCAAAGGATAGGAGTTGGTTTATATGGAATCATATGGTTGCAAGCCTTGATTGGTTTCTTACGACCCGAAAGGTAAGCTATGATCATAACTCAATTTAATTTGTCCACAATGGTAATGGAACCTCCAATAGTTAAAAATGAATAAGTTATTGATATTTATGTACATTTTCCTGTCGTTTTCGTTGCAGAGGATCTAAAGGAAGAAGTGTATGGTTTTTTCTGCACTGGTTACTGGGAACTGCAGTGTGTCTATTGGGTGTCATCAGCATTTACACAGGTCTTTATGCATATCAGAAAAAGACCTCAAGAAGCATAAGGTTTTGGGCTATATTGTTCACTATTCAGATGTGTTTGGTCATCTTCTTCTACCTCTTGCAAGACAAATGGGTGTACATAAAGAAGCAAGGAGTGATTTTGGGCAGTGAACAAGAAAGAGCTACAAATCAAGAAAGTTCCCAAAGACACATTTATCAGCAAAAGGTGTCCAAGACTGAGGCTTGCTGAGAAAGCAACATGAATTGATTGTACTAACATAGTAACATGACATTTTGGTTTTACTCACTCTTCTTGTTCTTGTCACTTACATTGTTCGAGTAATTAAAGTATCAGTGAATCACTACGGCATTCAAAGTAATAAAATTCCTAAAAAATTGGTTAATAATCAAACAGTTCATACGATTTGCAAGTATCAGAAAACACTATATACAAAGTACAATCATGAAAAAAAGAATACTAGTCAAACTTAGCATACTTATTTTGAAAACACTAATCGATGACTTAAACTCAAGGAATTGGTGTAATTTCTCCCTCCTCAGCTGCAGCTTCAGGTGTCACAATATTATTGTCCCGATGTTGCTCCTCTCCCATGGTCGAACCTTCAGGCCTCACATTATCTTTAACGCTGTGATTCTCCTCCTCGTCTGCACCTGTAGATCACACAATATTTCTATGACAGCATTCCCCGTCGTAACTTGCATCATTGGGCAACTTATGATCTTTCGGATGACATTCAATTCTCTCCAAATACCTCAGACTTGGGAATGTTTGTTTCAACTGTCCAAATCCCATATCAGAATTTCTCATGAACTTGAGGCACAAAATTTCAACTCTCCAACTTACTCTTTCCCCTAGAGCTAATTCCAAGCCTTTTAGCTCCCCTCCCCTCATCTAGAGCTTCTTTAACCTTTTGAGACCACCAGGCTCTAACCATCCCAGTGCTTACCACCATTACACACTTGCCCCTGCAAGGCGCTGGTAACATCTGAGCTTCATCGCCCAAGCCATTGCTGGCCAAACTCCAAAATTACCTTCCACTATTCTCCTATTTGCTACAATACGACGAAAAAGAAATTAAAAAAAAAAAGATTATACATTATTACACAAGATAACTAATGTAAAGTAAAATGAAGGTGAGTCGATTTACTTCAAGTTTGTTTTGACGCATACCCAATAGTTGTATTTGTTTGGGAATGATTTGTGCTAGGCTTTGAGCAGCTAACGGGAGGCCTTGAATCTTGTACTTAATATCGTCCTCAATCTTTTCCAGACATCTTTGTTGATCGAGAAAAAGGGTTGAGCTGTGATCACTCCGGCCCCAAGATGCGCTCAAGAACTGGATCAACCTCCCACTTGCTCGTCACAAGTACTGCACCACTTCTCTCGGACAATGCAGAACTTAAATATGCATTACCATTCATAATCATCCCGACTCATACCATCCAACACAATCAAATACTTGTGATCGACTACCAAGACATATTGGGCCAAATGGTTAATACCACACTTTGGATTCCCTCTGATGTCTCAAGTTCAAGTCTCCTTGTCGACGGTATGGGATGAGATTTGTGGGGTGGGGTTTAAGGTGACGCTTCCTTTGGGGAGTGAGAAACATTGTTACTTCGAGTATGATGTCCCGTTGCTTATAAAAAAAAAAAAAAAAAAAAACTTGTGATCGACTGGTGCCTTCGCCAACTTACTTAAAAGCCGAGCAATATGAATGCCATATGCAATGAAATCTCATTCATTTTCTAACAGAATGTTCTCGATATCTCATCCGCCATATCATCAAATCCAATAATGCTAGTCGCATCATCGACAGCAGACAGTGAGTTTGGTGATCTCAGCTCCCTCTTCCTCTCCATCTCCATGAGCTCTAATTCCTGCAACATTTCTTGTTCGATCTGAGCCAGCTTCTTCCTTCTCTTCCGTAGGAACAATATTTTGGTAAGATGATTGAAACGCAACATATTCTTCTTGTGGTTGAGTTGGTTATAGTAATGGAGGTAAAAGATTCGGCACTCTGCCAATTCATGTTGAGCCTGCAAAGATACTTCATATACGCTTTCGCTGAGTCCGCCATGAACAACCGATGATTCCTGTCTGCCATGGCGTGAATATCTTGGAATTCTGAAATCAGAGACATCACTGAGATCTCATTCCTTGATTCTTCGAGAGATTTACAGAATTTGTACCACTCGAATGCAGCTCCATCTTTAGCCATTTTCTGATTTAAGTGAATAGTTCATATTATTTATTTGACATTACCTCTTGAAACTATGATGATGGAAGCATTATTGCAGATGGAAAAAACCACTAATTCTTAGTATCTAGAGAAAAATGAAAAAGAGTGAGTTCTGATGGCACATTTTCTATATACTCTTGCAAAGAGGTTGTTGAAGGTAAAGACTGTTCAGTTAGATTATTCCAAACAAAAATAATTGGCCAAGTATCAAGTTCAATGTAAGTCATCTAAAAACAACATTTTGTAATGGAAAAAAGGTGTGTGACCAGGATGACTAATGCGACAAAAAACTTGATAAACAAATTACATGGACGTGAAAAAGAGGCATATACCACCAAGCGCGTGGGTCAACTGGTAAAGAATTGTTTCTGCTTAATCTGAGATCCGCTTCGAAAACTTCATGGTAAAAAAAAAGGCATATGACCAAAACTGTCAGCTCTGGTTTGCATTTCATTATCCACTTTGAAGTTGGATACTAGCTGGCAAGCATTTTGTTAGTCTATTATTTGGACTTGTCAATGACTCGATGTCCATTAAAGCAAAGACATACCAAAAGAAGAAAACAATAGTTTGCCAAATGGGTCACAAATTAAAATGGCATCTTATCTTCTACTGTAGTGTTATGTGTATTATTTGATCAAGTTTGTTGCTTGATATTTGTATATTATTTTCGTATTATTTCCTTTTATATATGATAAAAATATATATAAAAAAATATTCAAACAAATCCAATATTTGAATGCATCAAGAATTTAATCTGACTCAAATTTAATAAGAATGAAAAATATGTTTATAATATAGAAGTTTAAATGAACTATTTTCTTATCATTTGAAACTTTATGCTTTCTAGCTCACATATTATAATTTTGTTTGAATTACAATATTTCAAATCACATTATTGAAATTATGATTTTAAAATTAAATTCAAGTTAGTGTTTTTATTACAAGTGAATATTTGCTGGATTATACACATTGCTAAACTGGTGCAAGAAACCATGATTCCTTTGGAGTTTGGACATGATAAAAAAAATATATGTCATGGAAGAAGTTGCACATTCCAAGTTACTACAGCAATTCCTAAGACTAGAAGAGGAACAAGAACAAATGCTCCAATGTTGCCAAAGAAACTTGTATCATTTCTCCAAAACACTTCTATAAGATAATCAAATACAGCATTCAAAGTACAATTGTGAAGAAACTAATACTAATCAAACTTTGCATACCTATTGCAATTATCTTACAACACTAATCAAAGATACAAACTGATCAAGGAATTGGTGTAATTTCCCCCTCCTCAGCTGCACATTCAGGCAACAGATTATCTTCATCACAGCATTCCTCCACGTGCACGGAACCTTCAGGCCTCACAATATCTTCATCGCTACATTCCTCCTCCTCCTCCTCAGCTTTACCTTCGGGTCTAGCGATATCTTCAACGCTACATTTCTCCTCCTCCGCGTCTGCATCACTAGACCACACAATATTTCTATGACAACATTCCTTCTCATAGATGGTACCTTCAGGGGATTTATTATTATCTTTTGTATGGCATTCAATTCTCTCCAAATACCTCAGACTTGGGAATGTATGTTTCAATTGTGCAAATCCCATATCAAAACTTCTCATAAACTTGAGGCGCAAAATTTCAACTCTCCAACTCTCTGTTTCCCCTTGATCTAATTCTAAGCTTTTTAGTTCTCCTCCCCTTATGTATAGCTTCTCTAACCTTTGGAGTCCTCTAGGCTTCAACCATGCCGGTGCTTTATCTTGAGGGAAGCCTCTCAGATCAAGTTTCTTTAGATTTTCTGGCAGTAAGAGTGGAAAAGATAACGGCTCCTTAGGTTCTTGATTCAATTTTTTAGCATTTGCTCCCCAAATTATTGTTAGGCAGCGAAGAGACAAGATCTCCTTCAACGTATCACACTCATCTTCTCGGACAGCAGCATCCCTCCCAAGATATATGCTCAGCCTTCTCAGCTTCTTCAACTTCTCAAGATCTTTAAGTTTGCTGGTGTTTCTTGCTGAATTACCTATAACAAAACCCTTGAGCACTTGGAGAGAAGTTAGCTTCGATATCCCCTTAGGCATGGCCTCCAGCAAGTAGCATTCTGACATATCCAAATGCGTGAGCTTCCTCAACGAAGAAATATCAGGCAACGACTCCAGGTTGTGACATGCCTTGAGATCAAGAATTTCAAGATTCACAAGGCCAGCAATGGAAGAAGGAAGTGTGAATATTCTTGAAATTCCTCGGAGACTGAGATACTTCAACAACTTCTGCGATCCCAAGCCCTTGAAGAGTTGCTCATCATTCTCAACTTCAATGTGATGTTCACACCAGTACTGCCACCTTCCCAACTGAAGAACCACAATCTTTTTCAACTTGGCAAGCCAGTCAGCTCTAAATCCAAGAATTTCTTCATTCACATTGAATACAGTCATCAAACGTTCTACGCCATTACCATCCCTTGAAGAAGAAGATGATGCAGAAGGCGAAAAGTTTTGATTACCTAAAACTAAGCAAGAACGACTAGATGTTGAGAAAGAATCGGATGGTTTACCTGAGGGATCAAAATCAAAGAATTTAGCATCTGTAGCAACCGACACCAACATGTCCCGAATCCAAGGGTTCATCTTGCACCTATTCACAATTGGAAAGCAATGCTTGCTCTTATTTTTGCAAGAAGGACAAGAACCATCCTTGACAGCACTAATGAGGCCGTCACTGGTGAGCTCGTCAAAGATTTCATCACCAACCTCCTCGGCGGTCTTGTATCCTTGAGAATCAGATTCTTTGTAGTCTGTGATGATACCTTCACCAATCCACCAGTAAATGAGAAGCCTCTTCTTGAGAACAGTATGATCAGGAAAAATGGACAAACAGAGTAAGCAGAGCCTTGTCTCAAGCTGTTCTAGATACTCATAGCTCCTCCTCAGATTCGCCAATATGGTTGTTTGCGAAGAATCATGAATTCCCCTCTCGATGCCAAGCTCCAACCATTCTTGGGACATCTTCCAAGCTTCAGGAGGAGGCAACTGAAAACACGCATCGGAATCTGTTGTTTGTTGATCAGCATCACTAGGACCTTTCAGCTGTATGAGGGAGATGTAATTTTGAAGATCTTCGGCAGATTTGTGAATAAGCTGCAACTTGGAATCCATGTTAAGTTCCTTGTTTAGACCGGCCACACAGAACGACTGAACATGCTTCACCAACTCAAAGTAACCGTACATGACATTTCTCTCCCAGATATTGGCTTTTCCTCGTTTTTTCTTTATCTTCTCCAGCTTTTTCCTTTTTTCTTTGAATTCCTTGACCGTTGGATCATGGTCTTTGCTCTCATACATTGGTCCAAAAGTGCTCATCGCCATGGCTTGATCCATTCGCTTCAGCAAACCGGACACAGATTTCTCCGGGTTCTTTTGAAATATTGGCATGATCTAAAACCAAACGGACACAAGGTTCTTGCAAGATTTGGTTGGTGTATGCAATGCAGCTAAGGAATGATAGTTACATATGGGTGAGAGCAAAATAAAGTAGAAAATACAGAGGAAGAGAGAATTGAATTATTGTTGAGGCTACTAGTGCTTTTCTTCTTTTTCCAACAATGATGCCAAAAGGATAAGGCTTCTGAGATAAACCAGTGAGTTGGATACTTTTTCAGAGGTACAAAGGAGTGTTTAATTTTATTTTATTGTATTCTGAAATTTTCCAAAACCCTGAATACAAGTTTACTTTCTTTTCTTTCACATTTTCTAAAATACATATCCAGAAATGGCAAGAGATGCAGTTGAATTCGAGTGGAAGAAATTCCGTAAAACTTTGAAAGACTCAGAGACTGAGATCTCAGATCTGTCTCTGATTTCAGAATTCCAAGATACCGAAAGCTGGGTAGAAGAGAATTGCGAGCTGCTCATGGCCTTCTCGCCAGAACTGTTTTGGAAGTCGCTTCGGAGGCTGAACGATGAATTGGGCGAGTGCCGAATCGTTTGGCAACATTATTATAACCAAGTCACGGACAAGAAGAAGAAGAAGAATATGGTGAATTTCAATCCTCTTAGCAAAATATGGTGGGTCCTACGGACGAGGAGGAAGAGTCTGGCTCAGATCAGAGAAGAAATGTTGCTTCAAAAAGAGTTCTGTGAGAGGGCGAGGATGGACGATAGGACGCAGCACCGGAGACCAACATTTCAACTAAGTCACTCTGATAATGTTATTGGATTTGATGAATTTGCAGATGAGATCGAGGATGTTCTGCTGGGAATTAGGAGAGAAGATAATAAGAAGAAGGACGATGATGGTTTCATTGCTTGTGGCATAACCGGCATGGGTGGAGTTGGGAAGACTGAACTTGCTCGTAAAGTTTTCAATAGTCCAAGAATTCGACAAGAGTTCCCCACTCAGATTTGGGTATGCTTGGCTGATTATAGGCGTATCGACACTGACATGGATGTTCAGATTGGGATGCTGAAATATATGCTCCATAGGTTAGATCACAGATATGTTGTCAGGGATGGTGGTATTGTTGAGCTATTAGATGAGCTGAGAGATGTATTGTCGAGGCGCAAGTATTTGATAGTGCTGGATGGTGCCTGGCAGGACCATCCATGGTTCCTGAATTTACACAATACTCGTCACAGTGATGAAGATCAGAGTGATAGGCTTTCTTATGGATTGCCTAGTGGTGGTGCGGTTATTGTGACGAGTAGGCGGGAGCATCTTGTGAAGCGTATGGTGGGCTAGCACAGCTTTACTATTCACCTAGACCATGAGACTTCATCTCTACAAGAGATATGCTGCAGGATATTTGAAGATAATCTTGGGACAGAGATTTTCAAGAAAGATGAGATTACGACGAAGAAGATGGGATCTGATAATTGTAATGAGATTGAGGAAATGCTTTTGAGAGGAGAAACTGGTAAGTTTACAAGATTGAGTCCCGGGAAGCATGATAGCGCTCTAATTGAACAAGCTTTCAATAGTGCCAGAATTGCTGAAGAGTTCCCGACCAGGATTTGGATACGCTGGTCTGATATGACTATTAATCCATTTATTCGGCTGGATGCTGAAATGAATGCACTGATACTACGTAAGCTGCGCGAATTGAAGTCGACATATGATGAAGATGATGATCGTCAATTACTCAAAAAGCTGAGGCGGGAATTATCCATCCGCAAGTTCTTCATTGTGTGGGATGGTGTCCCAAACTCCATTCCATATGATTCATGGTACCAAAAGTTGTTGTTTTCAAATTCAAGATCAGGAAATGGAATTGATCTTGAGGGTGCAGTAATTGTCATGACCAAGTGGGACGATAGGGAGCCCAAGTATTGTCCAACCTCTTTTGAATATGATAACCACAAGATGGGAACCGTTGTTCTACAAATGTGCCTTCCAAAAATTAAGGATGATATCAAGTACAAGTTTCAAGGCCTCCCATTAGCAGCTCAAAGCCTTGCACGAGTCATTCCCAGACAATTAGACTATTTGGGTAAGTAGCAAAACTAGCTCGACTTTTTAGTTGAGTTGGTTCTCTAACACGGTATTAGAACTTTTGTGACCTCGATGTCACAGATTCAAATCCTGTATTGGGCTTCTTTACTTCTTGCAGCTAGCTAATGTTAATATATATGTACTGTGTGTGTAGTAATTTTTCATTTTCTTCATCTTATTTTAGTAAAGGAAAGAACAGAGAAAGAAAAGTCTGGAGCTTGGCCAGGTCTGGAGTTTTGTGTAATATACACATCCTATCCATTAATGCCCAGTGTGTTGTCTTAAATAAAGGTGTGTAATTTCAACTTCTTCAAATATTTCCTTTTGTTCATCTTATTTTAGCAAACAAATACAAGGATAGAGGAGAAAAAGTATGGAGTTTGGCCAGCTTGATCATCTGGAGCCTTGTGTAAGTGTAATAGATGTCACCCAAAGTCTTGTATTCTTCTATAAACAATTTGCTCTTATATTGAAATTTGTATTATGTAATTGGTTATTAATGAATTTAATACTTCCTTGAAAAAATAATGGCAATAGGAACAAATGTATAGGACAATAGAACTGCATAAGATGATAATTGTAAGTGATTTTTTCATGGGAAATCATAAGTGGAGATTCAACCATTGGTTTAGTGAGTATATTTAAATGTTTGCGTATTTTTACAACCAACTATCATTAAGAACTGAATCTTTGGACTGAAAGAATTCAGATTTCTCCCCTCTTGATTTATCAATAATGTTTGTTATTATTAAGGATTAATTGTGATTTAGGTTCCCCCGAACTTTCAAAGAAGTTTTCGATTTAGTTTCTGATATTTTGGATTAAAATGTTTCATGCAGTTAAATAAAGTTAAATTTTCATTAAATTTAATGAAAGTGTTTGGAGTAAGTTACTGAAACATCTTCATTTTATATCCTAATTTTTTTATTATTAACTTTATAAATACACATAAAAATACGTGTACATATAATACAAGTGTATATCATTCTCTTTTTTTAATTACATTTATGTGTTTACATTGCATCTAAAAGTAATTGATGTGACATCATTTTATTAAAAGACTCGTCTGTATATATTATTGTTTGCTTTTAAAAAAAGATGTGGTTATGCTCTTCGTGTCTTCTTTTCTTTGTATTGTTAGTTCTTTATATATATCTTTTTCTTTCAAGAAAATCATCCATTTAGATGCATTGTTCTAACTATAAAAAAGTCACATTCCAGTCCCCACAAAAAAAGAGTATTCTATTTTAGTTTGCGTTTAATTTTTAGGAGCAGTAAACTTTTGTTTTTTCATATTAATATATTTCGTTTTAAAATGAGTGTCATGTCTCTTTTCAATTTTTGAGATGAAACTAATGTCCAGTTCTTTTTAAAAAATATTAGTTGTGCATGAACTTTCAATAACATTTTTATAGTTAGCAACTCTCAAAATTGTTACTCCATCTCCCCCAAAATGAGTACTATTTTTGTTAAATTTTTGTCTTGCATGAAGTTCAATAGTATCCTTATAAACAAGCTAGTCGTGGTGACTATTAACACGTGATCATGAGAATACTAAAGTTTTTTTTTATCATTTGAGCTGCATAGACAGTGGTAACTCTCTCCTATTGACTTATATTAAATTCCCACCTCATACCGCCGACAGAAAGGCTCAAACCTGAGACCAATTTTTTTTCTTTTACACTACAATTCGCTTTGGCGGTCTGAGTGGTTGAGTTTGAATTTTTGTCACCCCTAATTCAAATTGCCAAAAGTATAAATTTCAAATTACATAATTAAAAAAGAAGCATTTTTGTAGTTTTGCCCCCTAGTTTCAATTTTTTTTCATTTTGACCTCTCTACTGTCACAAACTTCAACTTGACGTAACTTCAATAACGAGGTTAATTTGGTCAATTCACAGACAATCCGACAACATGATAAAAATATGACCGTTACATAGCTCCTGCGAATCTAAGACGTTTTTTTCGAATTATTATTATTTTAATTGAAGGGAAAAAAAACTTAATTAGATCTTCAATAGGTGTCATATTCCAAATCAAACTCTTTAGGTTTCACACAGCGAAACCCACCAAAACCCCTCACCGCGAAGCAAACAAAATTTTCTCTTTCTCACTAACATGCCCAGAAACCCAACAAAGATCAGAGAAGAGTCCAGAATTTGGGTGCTTTAATGGCGAATTCTATAGCAGCAGAGGAGGAGAAAACGAAGGAGCCTGTGGCGGTAGAGGAAGCGCACCCATATGCGTTTCACGTGTCTGGGCCTCGCAATGTGTCATCTCCGAATTGGAGAGACCTTATCAGTTCCAGTTGGTCAGTACCCATTTCGTTTTTGCTCTGTTTCTGTGAGCTTTTATCAGTTTCTGGTCTGCTTTAGTTCGAATTTTGTGATTTTTTTTGAGTTTGGGACTGACCCATTTGTTGGAGGATCATGCATGATGGTGGTAGCTTTAAAAAAATGAACTTTTTTTTCTGTGAATCATTGAAGATTTAGGATTATGCTAAATTGGGGTTTGGGGTTTTGACTTTTGAGTGATAAATTTGTGGGTTTTTTTGGGAATCAAGGGGATGTTCAAAGGTTACTGTCAGAGGATTGAAGAATCTGGAGTGGTTTTGTGTTGTGTGGTGTTGTTGCTTGTTGATTATGGATTTTGGAGATAAGTAACTGGTTCATTTATTATCATACTTTTTTTTTGCTTCATATAAGTGTTCTTGGGATTTGGTGAAGGATTCAGATCTAAGTGTTATTAGGAGTTTCTTTGTTTATAGATTTGCTGATTTGCTGACAATTTCCATTTTAATTGCTAAATCTCCTTATTTTTGGTAATTTTTTCATTATCCATATAGTTGGTTGGATCTCATTAGCTTGTGTGCTTTGATGGCTGTAGTGGATTTGAAACATGAGTTCTAAAATGGAAACAATGTAACTTCATGGTTTTGGAGGGAAATGAATGGTTTTTTGTTGAAAAATCAGGCTCATATATCCTTTAAATTTGGTGGGGGATAATGGAAATTTAAATTGGATTGTTGCCTTTTTTGGAGATTGTTTCCTTTTATTTGAAATTTGTATGAGAATCATTTCAGTTCCATTGTATTGACAAGTAGCTTTATTTACTACAATAGCAGTTTCAGTTTTGTTCTGTTCAATAACAGCTTCAGTTTCTATCCTCATGGATGACTTTGCATTATGCAGGAAGGACGGAAACTACAAAAGAACGGTAATTGCCTGCTTCATACAAGCCGTTTACTTACTTGAGCTTGACAGACAAGAGAACCGAACACAAGAAAACGCCCTAGCTCCAAAATGGTGGATTCCCTTCAAGTACAAGCTAGTACAGACCCTAATTGATGAAAGAGACGGATCCGTATTCGGTGCAATACTAGAATGGGATCGATCTGCAGCACTAGCCGACTTAGTACTCATCAGACCCAGTGGTGCACCAAAAGCCGTTTTAGCACTCAGAGGAACATTACTCAAAAGTCCAACAATCCGAAGGGACATTGAGGATGACCTCCGATTCCTCACTTGGGAAAGTCTAAAGGGTTCTGTGAGGTTCAACGTTGCTTTGGAGGCATTAAAATCAGTTGCAGAAAGATATGGTAGCGGCAATGTGTGTATTGCCGGCCATTCCTTAGGGGCTGGATTTGCTCTCCAAGTGGGAAAAACATTAGCAAAAGATGGGTTGTTTGTCGACACCCATTTGTTCAATCCACCTTCGGTTTCACTTGCTATGAGCTTTAGAAATATAGGGGAAAAGGCGGGTTTTGCATGGAGAAGACTTAAATCAATGCTTCCATCAAGTGGTGGAACCGAGGCTAGCAATGATGATAGTGAGACGGCTGCTAATTTAGGATTGAAGAGTTGGATACCTCAATTTTACAGGGACAATAAGTGGATGCCTCATTTATACGTGAATAATAGCGACTATATTTGCTGCTCGTACACTGATCCTGATGGAAAAGGAGAAAACAATGCCGAGAAGGAGAACATACGTCCTTCAAATAGTGATGTGGCTGCGAAGCTTTTTGTTTTGTCGAAGGGAAAACAGAAGTTTCTTGAGGCTCATGGGTTAGAGCAATGGTGGTCTGATGATTTGCAGCTTCATATGGCTCTCAATAACAGCAAGCTTATCAGCAGACAGCTCAAGTCATTGCATAGCCTCCCAACGCCCCAGCGAACACCGGGAAAGATTTGATAGCAGAACCCAGAAGGTGGATATGATTGATTTTGCATTTCAGAGTTTCTTTTCCCATTCTCATTGATCTTCCTATGAAAGAAGTTGGTTAAGGTTCATGTTGGCTTTTCTCTGTAGTATATTATTGTTGTCTATATGCACAAAAACATGCCATTTTTTTATAATACCAACACAACTTCAAAGCAACATGCCAACACAACTTCTCAGATCTACCAAAAACCATCTCCAACACTTCAAACCTTATTTCTTTAGATTTCATGGTGTTCAATTACCACCACTATTTTGGCCTATCAGAAATTATGCTTGAATTGTTGTTTCATTTTCTATATACTAACATTTGTATCCATTTGTTGTGTCACTTTCATCATGTATGTAACTGGAAACACAACACACACAAGAGGACAAGCCCTTGATTTCTACCCAAATACTATTATATAAACAATCATTCATTACTTTATGTTATAATATGCTCTTTTTATACCTTAAAAACCAACCTCATGAATTGACCAACATATCTTCACACCTTCAATATAGTTACAAATCCTAGCATTTTCTCATCCTTGTCATATATTTAGAAAGCGAAAGATTGTGTGCATTTTCTTAATTTAGTTATTTTATTAAATTACACCAGAAACACTAAGCATATTCATGTTTGTTTCATATTTTATATTAGTCAACACATCACACTCAATTGAATTGGAAAGAAAGAATATTGAGATAGAGAGGATTAGGTGGATCTATCTTATGTGGACTTCTATCTAAAACTTAATGCACAACCAGCATCAATTTCAGCATCTTTACATGGTCTTCATGACCATTTTTCAATCTTTTTCCACAAATCCACAATCTACTTGG